>CANYCX011231924.1:0-13570 GCA_948193385.1 Breynia disticha f. nivosa
AAAAAATTAATTTTTTGTTTAAAAAACTATAACTCTTTTACAATATCAATTGATCTTAAGATTAGATAATGAAATAGATAGAGTAATAATAAAATTAGAACAATATTATACATAAAATTCTCTAAAATTTTGAGAAAAAAAATCAAATATATGCTAAATTAAAAATAAAAGATATTGATAAAGTAATAAGAATAAAACAAATGAGTTATAATGAAGAAGACCAAAAAAGATTAAATCCATAAATAACCTTATGAACTAAGACTCATTATCTTTTTAGCTCCTTCAACTAATTTTGTATCCTCTCAGCCCCTTTAACTTCTAAAATTGTTGTATTTAAATACAAAAGTTGACGCCGTTAGTTTTTTTAGTTTGGTAAAAAAAAAATATTTTGTATCCTTTCAACCCTTAAACTTATAAACACATAATATTTAACAAAAAAAATCATGACATCCTGATGAATTAATAATATTGTTCAAAACATTAATAGTTGTAAATTTGAGCTAGATTCTATAAAACTATAGAATTTCAATATTTTAGACATTTTAAATCATAACATCATCTAGTGGTCAACATGGTTCGATTCGAGTGAATTTTTTAATTGAAATGTTAACCATCCAAATTGATCTGTTCAATTAATCGCCGGTTTGGTGTGAAAAATCCAATATTTTTGTCGGAAAATTTTCGACGAATTTCGTTCAAAATTTCAAACACAAATCTGCCAAAAATTTGTGACGAAATTCGTTTAATTTTTTTGTAGTAGCAATATTAAAATCGATTTTAAAAAATATGATGCTTTTCTAACGGATTCCGTCAAAATTTTTTGACGCCAACAAAAAGATATTCAGTCTTTTCCGTCCATAAAAATATCCAAAATACAAAAAAAATTAAATGAATTTCGTCACAAATTGACAAATTTAGTCTGAAGTTTTTGACGAAATTCCTCATAAATTTTCCAGCAAAAACTATTGGATTTTTCCACATCAAGCCGATAGTTAACTGAACCGATCAATTTGGACATTTAACAGTTTAATCAAAAAATTGACTCGAATCGAACCATATTTACCACTGATGGTGTTATGATTTAATCTTTGTCTAAAATATTTCGATTCTATAGTTTTATAGAATCTAGTTTAAATTTATAACTGTTAATATTTTAGACAATATTATTAATTCATCAAAATGTCATGATTTTTGGTTAAATATTATGTATTCAGCAGTTTAAGGGGCTGAAAGGATACAATATATGTTTTTTAACCAAACTAATGAAAAAAACTAACGGTGTTAACATTTGTACTTAAATGCATCAATTTTAGAAGTTAAAAGGGCTAAAATGATACAAAATTAGTTAAGAGGGCAAGAGGGATAATGGGTCTAAGTTGAGGGGGATATTTATGGGTTTAGCCTCTCAATCAACAACAACTCAACTATATACATATATCATCAATCTCAACAAACAAGTATCTCTGTCAATCCATCACAAAACATAACGTATGTGCAAGCAAAACATGCAATAGTAGTTAAAACATCCTAAGCCCAAGTCTGATGAGGAGAGAGAAAATGGTCCGGGAGTAGCAGTCGACCTATCTGTCAAGTATAATCCGTTATCTTTACTCTCAACTAGATCCTGAAACAAAAATCACAGTTACATGAGTTGCGAGCTTAGTGAATAGTCATTAAGTTAACCAAGTCATCAATTGATTATATAAATCCATTCACAAGTATTCTTTCTATAAGTCATATGATAATATTCCTATACGTTTGATTGTTTATCATGCAATGTAATTGATTATCTGTACAGTAACATAACAATGTACAGTATAAAACCCTCTATAGAAATGATCCTATAAAAGGATCTCCCCCTCTATAGTATATACCCCTTTATGTATGATCGATCATATATCACCAATCCTCACCTCAACATATCAACCCCATATCATCATCATCAACACCATATCATCACCATTCATCTCTCAATCACATATATCATATAACGTAGCATACATTCGAATAATGTAAAATGCAACGTACCTATTTGCATATTTGTTTCGTATATACCTGTTCGCATTTTGATCATACAAATATATATAGTCGTTGCCATCTTTATACCATTTCTGCATTTTACCATTCCTTTGTAATTATATCATTTAACGATCAATTATTCATTGTCACATATTCAATTGCATAGTTCATATATAAATTCGTATTTAAAGTGAGTTTGACTACTCGCCTCTCAATTGAAATACTCGGATCTCTAAGTGCTCTGACCTTGCCCTGATCATCTGGTCTGTTGTCATGTATAAACCATATATAAATCTTTCTATAAGATTCTATATAACAATAATTATAATGCATGCCCTAAAAATTTCATTACTTTTGTTTCTCCTTCTTAAAAACCTAAACCTAACCCTAGAAATTTCTGAATTTATCTTTCATCGTCAATTCCTAAATCTAAAGATTTTAATAATCCTTTCAAGAAAACTCAAAACTTTCAATGGTAAAACTCGTAAAATTTATGAAAACTTTGAGTTGTACCTGATTCAGATATACCAATAGTTCTCAGCTCGTGATTATGATTGATTCGATAGCTCGAATAAATTCCCTCACTTAATCTCTTAATCTTCCACTCAATTCTCTCTCTCGCTCTCTCTCGCTTCTCTCTTTTTCTCACCTTTGCTGGAAGGTTCTGAGCAAATTTCGAATCAACTGAATTTATAACTTTTTACCAGAAATAGTCAACTACGCGTGGTGGGAGTGGAGTATGCGTGGTCATGCCCACCATGCATTTTTCCATCCTCCACCACGTGTAATTTTGGGTTTTGATGCTTTCTTTGATTCTTTGTTCACTTAACATCAACTTTCCAACAACCTTCATTAAAATTGTTTCTAATAATTTATTTTTTTTTCATTTTATCACCTAAATTCTTATTTTTTGGTAACATTTTATTTATTACATTAATTATGTCTTTTTGGGACGAGGATGTTATACTTTAGGTTATGCGACATTACTTATACGATGAAACTTTTCAGATATTTACGGATCACAAAAGTCTCAAGTATATTACGACTCAAAGAGAGCTAAACCTTAGACAGAGGTGGTGGATGGAGTTACTGAAGGATTATGACTGCACGATTGAGTATCATCCTGGAAAGGCGAATGTGGTTGCCGATGCATTGAGCTGAAATGAAAAGGAAGATGATGATTCGGTGACATATAGAGCATATTCGCTCTTTCCTTTGAGAAAGTTATGTGTGCTGTTGAATTTGGTCGAGGATCAGATGTTAGCTAACATTAGATTTTGACCTCAGATGAGAGATATAATTGCTTCGCATTAGATTAAAGATGAGCATCTGATGCAAATAAAGAAGAATGTCGAGAAAGGGAAAATGACTACTTTGCACTGACTTGATAATAATGGTGTCTTGTATTATCGAGAGAGATTGTGTGTTTTTGATATTTCAGAGTTGAAGAATGAGTTGATGATAGAAGCTCATTCTTCTTGTTTATCAGTTCATCTTGGCAGTTCAAAAATGTATAGAGATATGAGAGAGTTGTACTGGTGGGTACATATGAAGAGAGATATTGCTGAGTTTGTCGCTAGATGTTCACCTTATCAGCAGATCAAGGCAGATCATCAAGTTCCATTCAAAAAGTTAAGATCATTAGATATTTTAAAGTGGAAATGAGAGAAGATCACCATGGGTTTATTATAGGCTTACCAGGGATGTTTAGACGTCACGACGCCAATTGGGTAATAGTTGATCGACTGACAAAATTAGCTCATTTCTTAGCTATCCAACAGGATGATACGTTGGATAGACTAGCTGGATTGTATGTTATCGAGATTATCAGGTTACATGGTGTTCCTACTTCTATTGTGTCTGATCGTGATCCTAGGTTTACATCACAATTTTGACGAAGACTCCAGGATGCGATGGGTACGAGATTGATGTTTAGTTCGGCTTTTCATCTGCAGACTGATGGTCAGTCAGAGAGAACAATTTAGACATTTGATGATATGTTGTGAGCCTGTGTGTTAGAGTTTGGAGGTCATTGGAATGATCACTTACCGTTGGTTAATTTTGCATACAATAACAATTATCATTCTAGTATTAGGATGGTAGCTTACGAGGCTTTATATGGTAGACGGTGTCGTAGCCCAGTGTACTGGGATTTAGAGGGTTTATTACAAATATAGGGACAAGTGTTGGTTTAGTAAACCCTAGAGAAATTAAACATTGTAAATAGATGTATGCAGGTAGCCCGGGATCTTCAGAAGAGTTACTACAATCGACACCATCGAGAGATAGAGTATGCGGTTGAAGATAGAGTTTTCTTACGAGTTTTACCATGGAGAGGTGTTATTCGATTTGGGAGACGTGAAAAACTGAGTCTTAGGTATATCAGACCGTATGAGATTATTGAGAGAGTGGGACCACTGGCGTACAGATTGAGATTACCAGATGAGTTGTCCCGACTACATGATGTGTTTCATGTTTCTATGCTGAGACGGTACTGATCAGATCCTAGCCACGTGTTGAGAGTTCCAGATATAGAGGTATCTAAAGAGTTGACCTATACAGAGGAGCCTGTCGAGATTTTGGATCGACAATTATGACAGCTATGGAATCGTGAGATTCTGATGGTATTGGTGAAATGGAATTTCCATTCACCTAAAGAATGTACCTGGGAGGTTGAGTCGGATATGAGACGTCAGTATCCATATCTGTTTCCAGACTATATGTCAAAGCATTGAGGTATGTTCTGATTCTGGAATTGATATTGGATGTTATGATTTGATTAATGAGTGTGTTTTGATTGTAAGTTAAATAAAGGACTTAACTTGATTTGATTTGATAATGAAGGAATAAGCTTTGATCGGTGATGGGATAAGTTCAGGTGATTGCATTATAGATTATAGGTGTGTTTCTGAGTTACGGGTCATTTTTTAGGCTTTGGTACTATTGTTTTGCTGCATTTTAGAAAGTTTGTAAATATGGCATATAAGCACATTAGTTTACCATATTTCACAATTCTTGTGATTTGAACCGTTTTAAATTTTGAGGAGAAAATTTCCTAAGTGGAGAGATTTGTAACGTCCTGGAAATTATACGAATTAAAATAAATGAAAAATAGCTTAAAACGGGGATCAAATTGGATCGATTTACTAAAAATTTAGAAAAACAGTAGGCAGCATGGTTTGGAGCATGCCCTCGTGCTCATGAATAAGGATAAGCACGACATCGTGCTCATCCTAGGAATTTGGAATGCTCTCGTGCCGAATTTATGCAGAATGATATCGTGCACAACAAAACTGAATTATGTGCTGAGAATGCGCGGCGCAATGTTGACTCGTGCTCTAGGTCGTGTCAGTTCGGATTTAATTGAACAGTTTTGTTTCTTAAACCATTCATTCACAAAATAGAACTAACTTAAGAGAAGCAAGCAGGTGAGTGATTGGAACCCTAGAATCATCCGAACAATCTAATTCAGTAAGAAGAAAACTAATTATTGCCAAAAATCAAGCCTAAGTGCAACCTAAGGTAAGCTTTGTTGTTCTGTTGCAAAGAGGTTGGAGTTAAGTTGTTGAACAATGATGTTGTGAGGTTTAAGAGTTCAATATGATTGCTGAAAATATGGTATTTAATGACTTGAGAGTGGTTATTTATGTTAGAGTGTTTTAGAGCATTGAAAATGTGATAGGCATAAGCTTAGAAGTTTGAATTCATAAGGAAGGTTGTTATGAATTTGAGATTGAGCATTAAGGGGCTGAGTTTGATGATTTCAGTTATGAATTTAGTAGAGGAAAGGAGTCTTAACTGTCCATATATGATTGTTTTTGTCTAGGAGGATCTAGACGCACATCGAATCAAAATTAGTGTCCGATGCCGACTTTGCACGTTAATTGAGGTAAGTGATTTATAAGGGCTTTCAAGTAAGTATGTTATACTTACTATTATTATGATAAGTGTTAATACACTTGGTAGGGTAATCAAACAAAAAGAATCAATATAAAGAAGCTTGAAAGTGTAAAGATAAGAAAAGAAATAAAGAATGCTCATAAATGTTGAAGTTTTCTCAAAGCTTGAATTGTACTTCTTTCTTGTGTGTTATGATTATATGAGCATTTAATCTTAATGATATGGCTTGATATGATTATATCCTTATTATTTCATATTGGATATGAAATATTATAGTATGCTCCTTTTATACCATGTTGATATATGGTTGATGTGTGATTCATTGGCATGCTCATTTTGGCTATATGCCTTCTATGATATTGAGAATTGATATGGAAGCATGTGTTGCTTTACTAAGCATGTTTGAGCATACTTGAGATTGAGAGTGTGGCCATTTGAATGCATTGTTCATTCATTGTGTTGCTTGATTGTGTGATACTAGGCCGATATCCTAGGTTGGGCTTCAAGATTATTCTAAGCTACGATGCTGGTTTGTGACCGATGATCTTCGGATGGACTTTCAATGTCATTATGGGACCGAGGATAAAGAAAAAATAAAGTGGAAAGAAGACCTTGGGGAATTTGTATGTGATTGTATAGCATTCATATGCATAAATTTGATTAGCATTCATATTTGGCATGTGTGAATACTGATTTATGATATATGAATGCTGAATTTTTTGGTCATGAACTATATGATATGGAAATGTGTATAATGTGTTTTGGTATGTTTTGGTATATACTTTGTTTGAGTGCAAACGAGTATTATTCTATGTGTTTGAGGTATGGAAACCCTGTTTCTATGGTATCTAATGTATGTTGGATATGTCTGAGTATGAAAGAAACTTGTTTGTTGAATATTATAACTTAACCAAAACATAAAGTACCAAACCAAAAGATCGACATGCCCTCGTGCGGCTGGATAACTGAAAAAGGTGATGTGCACGCCCTCATGCTCAACAAGGCACGACCCATGTCACCTGGAAAAGTGTGGCTCGTGTTCAATTTGGCATGATGTGTCAACTAGGAAACAAGATGAGCACACCCCGTGTTCATCTAGCTTGATATGCGCTGTTTCCCTACACTTCATTTATTCAATATTATGTGATTCCCTTATTGAGTGTTCTATACTCACCCCTTTTGTGTGTAAAAATTTTTGCGCCGAGAGTTTTATGAAATGCATTTCTCATCATTTTATCTCTCATCTATCTACATTTTATTATATGGAAAAGAATATTGGGAAAAATATTTTAAAATTTGTGCTCCACATTAGATCTCCATAATGAAAATAATACATGGTACTGAGTCATAAGTAGTCTCAAATATAAGTCTTACATAAGAGTTCTAAGACCTAAAATCTTTATAAAACTCTATATGAGTTATTCTGTACTTTAACATGCACCTTACATGTGTGTAACATGGTGACAAGTATGGGTATGATTGGGCATGTACTGGTCTATTTTGGAAAGTATGAGAGAAGTGAAGGGATTATCCTTCTTAAAAGAGAGAGAAAATCACTGGCCTCTTAATCAGTGAATTGAGAAGTGTGTGGCCACCTGTATGAAATAATAAGTTTTATTATTCATTTGAAAGCTCAGTGTCATTGAGATATTAAGGAAGTATTAGAATACAGAAGAATGACTCAATTCATTCCTTATACTAATTCTAATATTCAAGGGTAAAGGACTATATAGGATTGTATTAGGTTTGTAAATGTCAATTGCATTTTTATTCAAATTGATTTTTCATAATGAATTTCTATATGTATATATGACCTTTAGTAATATTTAGTCCCAATTTCCAAATTCTAATGGACCAATTGGATCCCACAAAAAATTAACCAGAAGGATATTTTTGGTATTTCTTTTACAATCACATATTTGGGCTTTTAAAAGACAAATTTGTGATTGAGGAGCTAAATGGGCATGGCCAAGGCCCAGTCCATGTGAAATTTTGGTAGCCACAAATAGGAATTATAATGTGATTATAATTGCCTAACTATATGATTAATAAGAGATAAAATTTTGGCATATTTTAACTATCCTTTTAAGTGAATTTGTTGCTAAATTAGTAGAGTTAAATTGAAGATAAAGTTTTCTTTGATTGTGATATTATTGTCGAATTTAGAAATAATTAATATTAAAATTTAGAATCAATGATATCTTACCAAAATCAACTTTTTTATGCATAAGAATACTAGATTTTTATCTCACCTTGAACTCTTTGACTCTCTTGGCCATATAACACATAAGAGACAAGGAATTCTCTCTTATTCTCTTATGTGTATCATCCACCACTACCAAGAACAAGCTCCAACATCTTATGTCTATTCCTCTAGGTTAAGTTTGTTTGTGTGAGCCCCAAGTTCAATACAATTGTCTCATATAGACTTGCTTATCATGATGAGAAGATGATAAGGATAAGGTGATACATTCTATCTATCTAAATCTTTGTGCATATAGGATAAATTAAATGATCTATGATGTTAGTCCTATTCAATTATCAATGTAAGACACTGAATAGTGATTCATGTGGACATCAAAAGATAATATCTAAATATCCCTAATTGATCACTAATAATGGGAATTTTAATGAACTAAATAGATATTCAAACTCATGGTTGAAAACACCTTCAAAGGTAGGCTCGTGGCTGAGGGATGTGGGCAGACTAATGGTATAGATTATGATGAAATGTTCATGTCTATAGTTATGATAAAGTCTATTAGGATTCTATTATCCATAGCAGCATTCCACGATTATGGGATATGGTAAATGAATTCTAAAATAACTTCCTTGAATGGGAATCTATCACATCCCTGTCCTATTAGCATATAATAGATAAAACAATCACAGAAACTAAAAGAAAACTAACTGTAAACCTAATGTATACCATTCATAGTGTATAAGCCTTATGAATATATATGTATAATCATATGAAACAATATTAAAAATGACAGAAAGAAAAAAGGTACATGATACAAATTAAAAATATGTCAAGTGTCGAATACAGGACCAACATGTAAAGTACCATGGATGTATTTTACTTTATTCTGGATAAGTGAGTATTTCAGTTGAACATGTGAGTAATCTAACTCACTTAAATACGATTATATATATGAGGATGAATTTGTAGATGAAGGTTGGAAATGTAGATGATTGATGGATTTGTACAAGAAATTATATGGGAAAAATGTAGAATACGTTTTGAATAGACAACGGATGGAATGAATATAAGTGAATGACCAAAAGAATGTAAATTTCATATGAATATGTTATATGATTTA
This sequence comes from Breynia disticha f. nivosa, assembly GCA_948193385.1. NCBI lineage: Eukaryota > Viridiplantae > Streptophyta > Magnoliopsida > Malpighiales > Phyllanthaceae > Breynia > Breynia disticha. The sequence continues at coordinate 9,243 of CANYCX011231924.1, forward strand.
AAAATTTCAAGTATTAATTGTTTATATTGATGTAATTATTATTGGTTAAATTATGTTATTGATTACTGAGTTTTGCAGCTCTTAAAAATGCACATTTTGTTTCAAGTTTAGGAAAATTATATAAGAAGAGTTAGAGCGTATTCCCTTTAGGTTGGACAGATGAAAGCTCTGGTGACTCTCTCTCTATCTTTTTTCATGCATTTATACATGCATCATATATATAGTGTACATGTTGTAAATGTTTTGGAAAATATTATGTGAACAAGTTTATTACAATGAATATATGTGAAGTTTATGAACTTGTTGAGAGTGTGAAATGAAAATATGTTTGTTGACTTGTTGCTCGTTATGTGATAAATTGGTTGTTGATTGAACTTGATACCATGAGATAGTTGGGTTGATAATTTGTTGATATATGGTTGATAAATAGTGTGTTGTCTGTTTTAAATGTTACTGATATGTATATTATGAAAGCTATAAATGTTCAGATTGATTGAGTACTTAACACAGCCTATGTTTAAAGCTGTGTGATGAATCTTTAATTTAATTTGCATAGTTTTCTTGTCCAATAACGACCATTTAAAATGCCATAGTCAGGGCATGGTAATTTACACACGGGGCATGAAACTGACCACGACCTTAGAATTCTTGTAAATTTTTTTGGACAGGTAAGTTAAGTTAACACCAGAGTCGTGTAAAGTACCATAAGGTTTGTGTTAGTCGAACATGGGGCCTTATTCATGCATCATGTCACAGTAACATATGTTGTTCTTGGGGCCGTGTCACATGATGAAAAGGCATACAAATGGTTTACAAGTAATTAATAAATAAAGAAAAGATGAATGACACACAATGAATAAGAAAGTTTTTATTTATTGGTATTCACATTGTATATGCTAATTATAATAAAAGGTAATAAGCCAAATGAAAATGCTATTCATATGTTAAAAGGTATAATTAGCTTACAATATTATAAAAGCTTCTTAAGGATGAGTACATGACACACCCATTGGGTTATGTTGATCTAAAGAACCCTAAGAAGGTATGCAAATTTTAGAGATCCATTTATGGAAGGGGTGGAAATTTCTTACTTGATAACTGTAACGCCCCCAAATTTACCATAAATTAAGTAGATTATTAAATTGGATTATAATAAAAAGGGAATGGATGAATTTCTTACACAAATGAACAAAAATAGCACAATACGATGCCGAACGATCTGGTGCATGGTTTCCACAAATCATGCACCAAACTAACTAATGCATTCAGGTCAATTTTTGAATAGTTTTAATAAAACAATTTAGTGCACGAGTTGTCCAAACTGTGTACTAAATTATTTGGGTAAAAAAAGTAGGCAAATATGGTAGAACCAAAGTGAAACTTCATTCAAACACCCACACACATTTCATAACACACAAAAAACTTTTCCATAACCACTTAAGCCCCACTAAAACACCATACGAACATTTTACATCCCTCACCACCTTTGGAGTTCCAAAGCCCACATCAATAAGTGTTAATATTAGGGAAAACTCTCTTGAGGTTAATATCCAACTTGTAAAGATTTTTGTGGTGGAGTGAGGAACATTAAGGGAAAGAAGCATGAATTGGGTTATTAAAATTGAAATTCTAAGTGAATTTATGAGTGGAATGATAGGAAAGTGAAATGGATCTAGGAACAAGGAAAGCTATAGTTTAAGGAATATGTGAGAGTGGGGGAGTTGGGAGTGAGATAAAGGGATTAAAATAATAAAAAGATAATAATTTTTGATTGTATGTGAATGTGCATGCATAGTGTGTTGTTGTACTTAAGAATCAAACATGATATAGAGTTAGAGTAGTTGTCAGAGGGGAAAAATTAGCTCAGACTTACGAGGTGAGTGTGTACACAACACTTACTTACCTTTAGTTTCCTTTGCATGGTTAATGATATTGATATTAATCACATGTTAAGTGCGTGTGTGTTTGAAGTACATGTTTGATGTGTTGATGTTATGAATTTATGTGTGTGACTTGATGCAAATGATGTTGTCATGAGTTATTGTATATGAGTATGTGGGTATGAACTTTAAAAGTAAAATGTGATTATTGATTTTTAAGAGTGTTAAATAATATGAGGTTGTGTGTGGTTTTGAGTATATGTTGATGTGACTGTTGAATGAAATATACAAGGTGTAAGCTTAATTGATGGATTTTGTGTGGTGTATGAATTTAATGGTTAAGCTTAATTGATGGATTTTGTGTGGTGTATGAATTTAATGGTTTATGAGAAAAGATATGAATGGAGTAAAGTGATATAAATGGAGTGAAATGATATGAATTGAATAAGCTGAATAAGATTGATAACTATTGTGAATGCATAAATGACATAAACTCGTGCATATATGTTGAGATTGATAATGTTGTTAGGCGGATTATTAAACATAAATGTGTGATTATGGATTTATTGGATGAATTCTGATCTTGGCTTACAAAATGAAAATACTATTATTGTGTTGAGTGAATGTGAGCATATGATTGAAATCTTGGAAAGTTAATGAGAATGAGAAAATCAAATGAGGCGAAAAGGAGCAACAAAAGAAAATAAGAAAATGGGGTAAAAGAACCCAATATATGATAGTAATGTCGCGTATATGGACACCAAAATAAAACTTAACGAGTGTGTGTGGACACCATTAAGTGATAATAATGTGGGTGTATATGAACTCTAAAACAAAACTTAAGTGGTGTATTCAGACACCATTACATAATAGTAATTTGGCTATATGCGGATGCCAAAATAAAACTTAAGGGGAACACCATTAAGTGATAATAATATGGGCATATGTTGACGCCAAAACTTAAAGGGTGTATGCGAACATGATTATATGTGGGCATATGCAGATGCCAAAATAAAACTTAAGGGGTGTATGCGGGTACTATTAAGTCATATGAATATTAGCATATGCAGACGCAAAGTTCAAGACTAAATGGGGTATAAGCGGACACCATTATTTCATGTTAATGTGGGCGCATAAGAACGCCACGAGATGGAAATGTATTCAGAGAGTGTTTGATATATGTCATATTGATGCATGAGTATGTAGTATTAGCATTTTTGTATGTATAACAGTAGAAAATGTGATAAATAGTGTTAATATGTTTGAGATTGTGCATTTGAATAACTTGTGATGTTTATTTTGGTTGGACAAAATAAATGTATGTAGTAGAATTGACAAAGTTACATCTCAATAATGGTGGTATGTTGTGAGAGATTTGTATAGGGCCATTTATACACATCTTTTTCATAGCATTTTACAGTGATTTCCTCTATATTTGGATGGATAAATAGCTTTAAGTTGAAGGATTGTGATTAACTAGGGTTTTATCCAGGTGCGCGAAGGAAAGCAGGAAATTTGCTGGTTTCATAACGGGATTGGAGAGGAATCGAGCATAAGCACTTCGGAGAGAGAAAGTGACCGGGTGACCTACCACGATCGTGGTTAAAGAGAACCACGAATAGAGGATTTGCCCCAAGAGGAAACAAAAGGTGAGTCATGTTTGCGACTCACCAGTGCCACGATCGTGACTACCAAAACTCTGGGTTCAGTGTGGGTAGAAGATAGACCACATTCGAGACCAGGATGACCACGTTTTGGGCTGGAACGTGACTAAGGAAGATCAATTCCTAGTTTGGACAGAAGACAGGTCACATTCGTGGCTCGTAGGAGTCACGAATGTGACGAGGAAGAACATTCATTCAGCTTTGATCAGAAGGTGCATCACGAGCGTGGTTCCATCAACCACATTCGTGATCATTCAACAATACAATAGCGCTTTGATCAGAAGGTGAATCACGAGCGTTGCTCCATCAACCACGTTCGTGATGTCGTTCAACAGTACATGTAACATCCCAGAAAAATTTTCATGTTAAAATAAAGTCAAATAAATGAAAAAATGTTAATATATAATGGTATACGAAAGGTTGACAGAAGGTCGACGCGAAAGGATCGACGAAAATCAGAAAACCCTGGAATTAGAAAAGTATAGGGACTGGAGAGAATGGTACGTGGGTTCGTTCCCACTCCGCGTAGTTTTTACCCACCTCGCGTTGTATTCAGAATTCTGGAAAAAAATATAAAGTTATCGATCGATCAACCGATAAAACCATTTTTAACATTCCAAATCAAATCCCTACAGAGCAAAAACTCAAGAACAGCTGAGGAGAAAAGGGAACTAAGCAAGGAAGTCATTTTAAGTTGATTTCTTTCAAGAATTCAAGCTTAGGTAAGATGGAAGTTAGTTTGTATGGTTTACTTTTGGTTGATTTTAAGTTGATAGAATGAATT
>CANYCX011232042.1:0-12910 GCA_948193385.1 Breynia disticha f. nivosa
AGTGAGATCCTAACGTATGTTAGGCAGTGTTTGCAACACCACTTTTCGTTCCCGACTCTCTTATTCCACCTAATTTCACACCTTTCCAACATCAATTAACATGAATTATATCCCCAATTCATAATCATTATTTCAATTTACAATGGAAAAATTTTTGGGGCATTACACTCCTTTCTCTCTCAATCTCTCCTTTGGTCTTTCTCTTATCAGCTCTCTCAAGTTTCTGTTATGTTTTGAGAAAATTAGGATTATGTTTTGTTTCAAGTCAATTCTGCTCAGAGGCATGATCGTGCCATCTCAGCATGATCCTTGCTGTTGTCCGTGTGCCAGCCCATGCTTCGAGTTCCAACCTTCTTGCATGATTTACACCTTAGGATGATGCACTCCCCGGGCTATAAGCACGCCCATCGTGCCATTCAAAATTGCCCTCGTGCTGTCCTCTAGAAAACTTGGTCGTGCTCTTCCTTAAAACGGTAGTGCTCTTCATTTTCCAGTGAGCATGATCTCGTGTTGTCAACATGCCCTTCGTGTTGGACACTGTTTTTCTGTAGTTTTCTGCCTAACTTCTTCTCTGTTTACTGTAGTACTGTCCTATCTTACTGTTTAATATTTCTTCATGTATATTATGTTTATTTTAACTTACTTGCATTAATTATTTACTATTCATGAGGATTTAGGATGTGAATGTCACAGTGGATTTCACTCTCTCTTTTGTATATGTACACATAGGTTTTTGTGTAAATGATGTATTACATGATACTTGTCTGTTGTGTATTAATGTTTGTGGATATATGTGTAATGTTGTTATGGTTTGAATAAAGTTTTCTATAATCTAATATTGTATAAAAAAATGGACATAGATATTATCTATGAATAAATGATTAAATGAGAAATTGTTTTAGTTATATTGATATTTAATAATTAATTACATTGGATCAATAAGGAATTATTTTTTCATTACTCCAATCATGACATAGGTAGAGTGGGGTGCTTTATTTTTCTTTGACCATTTTCTAATTGAAATCCTTCTTTCATTTCAATTTCTAGATTTCACAGTTTATATTATAGAAAAATTTCATAACACCAACTATGTTATCTTGAACCAAAGGAAGAAACCTTTTGCTCTTAAGAATTTCTTTTAGAGAATTAAAAAATTTAGACTTGCGAATTTCATGGACCTCTTTCGAGTATAATTCAATGATCATCATTATGTATAGTACATATATAATAATGTTAATACAAACTAATTGCATAATAAATTTTTAAAATATATCAAAAATACACTATAATTTTTTGTATTTAATTGAATTGATTCATATGTTTAAATCAATTAAAATACAAAATTTTAACCAAATTTAGAAATAATAAATACTTCTGATTTTCAATAATTTACAAAAAATATACCAAAAATTTCAAATTATTGACTCAAAATTTGGAACAATTTTGCCACCTGAAGACGCAACACGCCCTCCATGCACTGCTATAAGTGGATGTGAACAATGTCCATGCCCATCGGCATAAACCAGTCATGGTCAGCCATGCACGAAACGAGGCACATTTTAATTGGCGAAGTCGCAGGTCAGGTCAAGGATTCAAGGGGCGGTGTGGGGATGGGTTAACACATGACAAGTCGAGTCTGGGCTGATTTGAGTCAGGTTTGGGTCAGGTCTGGGTCGGTCATCGGGTCGAGTTTGGTTAGATAACTTGATGTTTGGTTCCTAACGATGTATTGTTCAATTTTTTAACAGAATGAATCATTGTTATGTCAGACCACCATGCGTTGTGTGGTAGAAATGACGATGAATTGCATCATTTCGTCCAAACAACCATTGCCCATACGTGGCAACAGTTACAAGCTTCCTTCCCGGTGGTTTTCGACAGTTAGAATTTCGTATGCCGACTTATTCTGGCTTTCTGGGTTCAATGGTGTAGTCAGCTTTGCCAAATTTTTAACTTTATTTTTTGAAATTCTACTGGTCTAAAATTATTGGTCTAATTTTTGTGATAAACATACACTACAAAATTTTCGATTTTCAGGCCATAATTACTTTCAAATATTTAGAAATTTAATTTACACATTTTAAGTGCATTTGGTTCTGATTGTGAACCCAATTTTATAAAGCTTTTTTAAAATAAAACTTGAAATTCTCACACATTATTTATTTATTTTAGAAACAAGTTATCAACCACAATAAATATGTAAAAGTAGGCATGCATGCATTCATTAAACCAGTCCAATGTTGTCCAAAATACAAATCAAGAGTAAAATATGCAGAAGCAAATGGTTCGATTTAAAACAATGCATGAGCCATAAACCTATACTATCATGTGTATACATATGAAAAATACAAAAGTATAAAGTCCCCAAAAATCCATTAGGATCCGAACTAACAATGTGTATCACACCTTCTAGCACCACCAAAATAAATGTCCCGACCACCAGCTACTGCCAATCTGCACAATCACTACAAAACACACGTGCATGTGAGTAATGAATAAGCTAGTAAGTACACTTCACAACACTTACCAAGGTAATTTAAGCCAAATTACTCGTTAGTAAAGTGCATTAGGTGTTCAAGATAGGGAGTTTATACTACTTTAACTAATTTAATAGTCTTTAGTTTGTTATCCTAGTTAATACTAGACTACTATTTACTAGGTTGATTATTGAACTCTTTTGGCCCTTAAACAAACACAATTTTCGGTTGCCAGTGACAAGGGAACGACCAGTATAGGCCATTTTCATGGTCGTTCTCCTTCTCTGTTTTACCTTATCAATAGAACGACTGAAAGAACAGTTTGCATTAGCCGTTCCTCAGCCCGTTTTGACCTGCTGTACCCAAAAAAAGTAACTTAACACTTAAGAATTCCCAAAAAACAAACCCAATACATAATTAACACTTCACAAGCAAATCTCAAGCATTCACACCCTTCAACATCAACACATTCCTCACTTTGAATTCCTTAACCAATATCAATTATACCAATTACAAGTTCCACACAATAATCATCATATAGCATCACATCATACAACATTAATCCCACACATAATTCATTCCAGTAGCCAATTCCATGCATTCCAACAACTTTACCTACATACAAGCTTCATACAACTTCAAGGCATATCAAACCAACTCTTGCAATCTCTAAAATAACCCTTTCACGTATAGCTCATAGCAAACAATGAACATATGGCAAAATCCACATCCGAATCATAGCATATACATCAAATCCACTCCATTCATTATCATATTCACACCATAATTTCACATTCCACACAACACATGCACTCATACATATCCTTCCATTCTAATTTACAATATAGTCATTAAAGTAACAACCGCAATTATGTCATGTACAATGAATGAATGCATTCAATAAATATGCAAATGCAATCACACAAATGCAATGCTCTAGAGCCTTTCCTTTCTTGAGGGAGAGTCCAATCCCTTTTCATTTTGGGCACAAACCCTTTTTTTCACAACTAAGAGAGAGTCCACTCTCTTTTTGCGCTTAAGGGCACAAACCCCTTTTTTCATATTAAAAGAGAGTCCACTCTATTTGCGCGCATATGGGCACAAACCTATTTTTTTGTCATTTTCTCATCATGAACATACATTAATGCTCATGCTATCCCATGAATGTCATGTCTCAATGCAACTAAGCATTTCAAGTTTCATTCACAACTTTCCTTAGGCCACATGCTTATGAAAATTCCATATAAACTGGTGAAAGACATAACCTTCAAGTTCGATTTGTAATTACACTCATCATACATTCATACCAAACATATAGAATTCATTTCATCACATACCTTATAATCATATAGCCACACAACTCACACATATCATGTGTCACAACTTACATAGCCTTAAATAACTCACGCCACATTCAATTCATTTAATAACACATTTTTATAACACCTTACCATCATCAATTACGTACGAAGCATACCAAACACCAACACATACAAGTTTCAACTAACTTCACATAAAGACATACAAGCAACAAAGTCCCTTATCGACACATTTTGCTACCATTTCCAATAAATGAAGCATTAATAACATATACTTAACCATACAGAGGCAAACACTGCAATGGTAAGTGTAGTTGGGCAAACTTACCTCAAGATCCAAGAAGTCAGCTCCCGATTCAACTCTGCCTGAGGTCTTGAACACTACCTCCTACAAAAAATCGTACCACATTTTGCTTATTACACACATATTCAAAATTAATTTCATATTCTAAGTCTTATTTCCCATAAATTCCTAATTACCTAAACCCTATGTTCACCAAACCCTCACAAAATCACAATAACAACCTAAATGTGCTTTCCATCCTGTATAACCATAAAAACCCCAAAATACCCCTTCTAAAATCCACATTCTTACATAAAAATTTCACAGAAGTTTGGAGCTTACCTTGCTAAAAATCAAAGCAAAATCCTAGAACTCATCTAGGTTATGTTTCCTTTGCAAAAGCTACTAATTTTTAGGTATAAAAGTGAGGATTTGGGGTTGGAAATGATTACAATGGTGTTTTTAGGGTTTGGGGTTGAGGGATACTCGTCTGGAGGGTTAGGTTTTTGAATATACCACACACACTCTCTCTCTTCTTTAATGAATACACCCATTTTATTTTGAATCCCACCAGACAGAACAATCTCTCGAATGGCATGGCCAGGTTTCCTTTGGTCATTCTAAGCCACTGATTTTACATGTTTTTCGATAAGTCTCGGTTATATTGTTTGGGGCATTACACTTATTCAAATGAAAGAGAAATATATAACCAATATATAATGTCATAATTAACAAATTAAGAAGTAAACAAAACAAATATAAATTTTGACCTTGTAATCTATTTTATTTAATAGGAAGACTGTTGTTACCATGTTGAGAGAATGTTTGTATTTACACACGCAATACGTTGAGGATCATACAGAGTTTTGCCCCTGAAATTGCACTAGAATGTCTTCGATTGACTTAAAAGTAGGAGAAAGAATATCTAGATTACTCTCTCTCAATTTGAGAATTTGCAATTTGATTTGAGGTGTGTATAATAAAGGAGATGAGTTTTTTTTATGAAGACCATTTATGTATTGTTTGTTTCACAGTTTTGCATTGTATTGGTTAGCATGATTTAGAGAAAGCCATACTTGTTTTGTGTTTTTTAAATGACAGTATGAGTTATTGTTGTTCTTTCATCAGTTAAAAAGTGTTAATAAAACCATGAAAAATAACCATCAAATTGGTGGCTTATCATGGTATTCTTTAAACCATACCACTCAATACAATACGAAGCGACTTCATACATTAATGAACAACACTAATCCATAAAACAAGCACACTATTAATGAATAAATGCCTTTTGAGTCGAATTAATTTTTAATCCCTAAACATAAAATGTAACATTCTCGTCTCAAAATCACATAATTAATATAATAAACAAAATGTTTAATAAAAATAAGATTGTGATGATAAAATGTCTAAAATAAATTGTTGGAAATAAGTTTAAGGAAGGTTGAAAGAAGGTTGTTGAATAGTTGATGTTAAGTAAACAAAGAAAACAGCCAAATTGAAAAGAACAGATGGTGGAAGGTTAGAAAATGCGTAGTGGGCACGACCACACGTAGTCCACATGCCACCACGAGTAGTTGGCTGGTTTGGTGAAAAAATATAAGTTCTGATTGCTCGATAACTCATCAGAAACTTCAAGAAAACCTTTAAAATTTCAGAGAAAAGGGGAAGAGGGAGAGATGAGGAAGGACAGAGATTAAGAGAGAGAGTTGGGATTTAGCTAGAAAATTGATTCGAGTTATCGAATCGATCATAATCTCAAGCTGAAAACTCAGTGGTATAATAGAAACAGGTAAAACATGATGTTTTTGTAAATTTTTACGAGCTTTGCTATTGAAAGCTTTTAATTTCTTGAATGGATTATTGAAATAATTAGAGAATGGAAATAGAATTGATTTGGATTAATGAATTGATGATGAAAGATAAAATCAAAAAATTACAAGGTTAAGTTTAGGGTTTGTAATTGAATATATGACAGTGAATGATTGATCGTTTAATGATATATTGGCAAAGGAATAGTGAAATGTGAAAATGTTATTAAGATGGTAATGAGTATATATGTTTATATGATAGAAATGCAAACAGGTATATATGACACAAAAATGCAAACAGGTACGTTGCGTTTTACATTGATCGATTGTATGTTACCATTACGATTGATGAGATATGGTGTTGACATGATATTGCTATGGTATTGATATGGAGTGGATATGGTCTTGATATAATGAGGTGAGGATTGGTGGCCTATGATCGATCATACGTAGAGGGGTTTATACTGTAGAGTGGGGATCCTTTTATAGGATCATTTATGTAGAGGTTATACAGTACATTGTTATATTAGTGTACAGATAATTGATTACATTGCATGATTAATAAGTGAACGTATAGAGATGTCATTATATAATTTATAAAAATATTACTTTTGAATGTATTCAGTTTATTATGTGAAATTTATTGTTATTATTGACAAATTGGCTGTTTTGAATGACTATTCACTGAGCCCGCAACTCACGCAACTGCGTTGTTTGTTTCAAGATCTAGCAAAGAGCAGAGTCAGAGATTTATATTGACAGGCGGGTCGACTGCTACTCCCAGATCATTTTCTCATCAGTGCTGGGCCTAGGATGCTTTTAGTATTGTTGCATGTTTTATTTGTGCATACGACATTTTATATGTTGGTGTGTTAAAGATACTTGTTAATTGATATTGATGTCATATATATATATATATATATATATATATATATATATATATATATATTGAGGTTGTTGATGTTTGGAATTGTTTTAACTGCTGAGGTGTATGTTGTTTAATATGTTGATACTGCTTGAGAGCTATTGATGTGTCTAAAGCTGTTTTTACAGGTATGGAATTATATTATGGGTATGTTTGGATTATAGCCGTTATATAGCAGTTCTACGTAAAGTATGAACTTGCATATTTAAGAATATAAGGGCGTATTAGCTTAACACAAAGCTTAATCCATGGATGTGTGAACTATTACGATCTATATTCTGAGTATGTAGTGGATAAATTATAAACTAAAAATACGATATAGTTCTACGTATGATTAATAAGACTTGAAAAAGATGAATAAAGGTTAATATTAATGAATTACTTATATATTACAAGAAAAGTTTTAAATTATAACTACATTAATAGCAATGAGAGTAATTAGCAATTGCTTAATACAATAATAAGTATAAGACGTTTTAATTGAGTATCAGAGCAGGGATATGATCCCTGGATATGCTATTGATATATGATTTGTGGTTGGATTTGCAACATTATTGTGTGCAATGTGTGTTAACTAGTTTATTCTGTTTTACAGATATGTCAGAGCCCAGACGTTCTATGGACAGAGAGGGAGTAGCGGACCTTACAGTACGGTTATCACATGTAGGGTCGTTAGATACACAGTATGATCTTGATTTTCCATAGTATGGACTAGCTGCCTATCCTTATCCACCCCCACCTGACCATCTTATGTACAGAAATCCACATTTGACAGATTATCCGATTAGAGCCAGAAACTTTAAGGAATTGAAGAAGTTAGGAGCTGTAGAGTTCAGCTGCACCACAGATCCACGACTGGCATAGCAGTTGTTGGATCGAATTACCAGAGTTTTTGAGATGACGCAGGTGAGTACGGAGGACAGGTTAGAGTTTGTAGTATCTTTGTTAAATGGTGGAGCATATGAATGGTGGAAGACGGTTCCCAATTTTCTAAAGTTTCGTCGAGTTATAACATGGGAGGATTTTTTACGGGAGTTAAGGAAGAAGTACTTACCTAAGATGTATTTGAATGCAAAAAGGAAGGAACTCTTAGCTTCAAAGAAGGGGGAGATGACTGTAGCCGAATACGACTTACAGCTTACCCAACTATCACACTTTGCTTCGAGTTACATTGCGACTGATATGGATAAATGCAGATTATTTGAGGATTCCCTAAATAAGAAAATTCACAAACAAATCAAAAAAATAGAGACAGGTGAGTATACAATGCTGAGGGATGCAGCGATTAGAGCTGAAGAACTTCTTAAGGTTAATGATGATGAGGAAGAAGAAAAAGCAAGTAAATAGAAGAGAGTAGTAGCTCCTGGAGAGTCTAGCAGACCGGGAAAGGGGACTGAGTTTACCACTACTCGAACTGAGTGTTGAGGATTTACGATAGGCCGATAACGACCGTTTTCTTTTCCAGCTTATCGTTGTAGAGGATCAGGATGGGGAGGACAGGGTAGCTCAACGACAGTGTCAGGACCTGCTAGACATCCTTGTCCATATTGTCAAAGTCTTAACACTAGTGAGTGTTAGATGTTGACAGGAGGTTGTTATGTATGTGGTCAACAGGGACATTTTCCAAGAGCTTGTCCTGAGAGAGGAGCTAGAGTATAGATAGTGAGAGATTTTTCTCAGGTACCATATGTTGTTCATAGTAGTGATCTGATGGATACGACTAGTGGTATTCGAGGACGGGGTAGATGAGCTGCTCCTACTTCAGCATCTAGTTGAGGTCGAAGAGCCTTTGGTACTCAGACTCAAGGACATGCTAGAGTTTTTGTGATGTCTCGAGAGGAGGGAGCAGATGCCCCTACGGTTATCATAGGTGAGTTACATTTATTTGGTGTTTCTATTTATACATTGATAGATCCTGGTTCTACACATTCATTTGTAAATCCCAGAACAATACATGTAGTAAAAGCTAAACCTGAAACACTAACACAGTGCCTAGGAGTTCATACTCCATTAGGTGAAATGATTTGGGTACATACAGTATATAAAGATTGTAAAATATTGATACGAAACATAGAATTGACAGTTGACTTAATTTTGTTAGATTTGACAGAGTTTGATCTAATTCTAGGTATGGACTGTTATACTAAAGAAGTCATAATTGAGCATAAAGAATAGAATAAAGTAATATTTTTTAGAAATAGAAAACTTGTGCCTAGTTGCTTAATATCATCTATTCAAGCTTTTAAGTTTATCAGAGACAGATGTGATGCTTATTTGGCTCATATAGTTGATAGGACAACAACGAATGAAAATGTTAAAGGAATACTGCTAGTAGATCAGTTTCTTGACGTATTTTCAGAGGATCTCTCAGGATTACCCCCTGATAGAGAGACGAAGTTTACTATTGAGTTCATTCCTGGTACGACACCCATATCATACAGTCATACAGAATGGCACCATCTGAACTACATGAATTGAAGAAATAATTAAAAGAGTTACTTGATAAAGGTTTCATTCGACCTAGTGTTTCACCCTAGGGAGCACTTGTATTATTTGTTAGAAAGAAAGACGGAACATTACAGTTATGTATAGAGTACCACAAACTTAATCAAGTAACAGTGAAAAAGAAATATCCATTGCCCTGCATTGATGATCTACTTGATCAATTGCAAGGTGCCACAGTGTTTTCTAAAATTGACCTAAGATCCAGGTATCATTAATTAAAGATAGCATAGGAAGACATTCCAAACACTACTTTTCAACCCAGTATGGTCATGACGAGTTTTTAGTTATGCCATTTGGTTTAACTAACGCTCTAGCAGCATTTACAGCACTGATGAATAATATATTATTGTCCTTCCTCGATCAGTTTGTGATTGTATTCATAGATGATATACTGATTTATTCGAGTAACACCGATAAACATAATGAACATTTGCAAATAGTTTTGCAAATTTTGTGAGAAAGACAGTTGTATGTAAAGCTTAGCAAGTGTGAGTTTTGGTTGGATCACGTAGTCGTCCTAGGACACTTGATATCTGGACAGGGAATATCAGTAGATAAAAAAAAATTGATGGAGAAGTGAATTGGGAACCTCCTAAGACAGATATAATGATACATAGTTTCCTGGGTATGGCAGATTACTATCGTAGATTTGTTGAGGGGTTCTCGATTATAGCTGAATCTCTGACTCGACTGCTGAGAGAGAATCTTTCTATCCAGTGGAATGAACAAAGTCAGCAGAGTTTTAATGAACTGAAATACTGATTGACCACTGCTCTAGCCCTTACGATTCCTTCGAGTACAGAAGGATTTGTCATTTATAGTGATTCTTCATATCAAGGACTTGGATGCGTGTTCATGTAAAACGGGAAAGTGATAACATATGCCTCTAGACAACTTCGACCACATGAAATCAACTATCTAGTACATGATTTAGTGCTTGTCGTAGTGGTATTTCCTCTGAAGATATGGAGACATTATTTATACAACGAGACATTTCAGATTTTTATAGATCATAAAAGTCTAAAATTCGATGAGCCAGAAAGAACTTAATATGAGAAAAAGAAGATGGTTAGAGTTGTTGAAAGACTATGATTGCACAATTGAATATCACCCCGAAAAAGCGAATGTGGTGGCAAATGCACTGAGCATAAAGTCGAGTGTTGCTGTATCTAGCTTACAGCTAACACGTATGATCAATTTAATAGCTTTACGAAATACAAAGTTAGAGTTAACTAAATCAGGAGTTTTAGTAGCAACATTAATGGTTCGACCACTGTTGTTAAGGAAGATGCAAGCAGCAAAGAAACAGGATGAAGAGTATATCAGAATGATTGAACAGATTGATATGGGTATTGAGACCCCATTTCAATTAGTAGATGAGTTGTTAGTGATTGGATCCAGAGTATGTGTACCTAATGTTGAGGGGATCAGATTACAGATACTGGATGAAACACATAATGCTCCATATCCTATGCATCCAGGAATGACAAAAATGTACAATACTCTGAGACAGCACTATTGGTGGCCCAACATGAAGAAGGATGTAGTTAAATTTGTATCCATATGTTTATTATGTTAACAGGTAAAGGCTAAACATTAGGCACCAACAAGAAAACTTCAGCCATTACCAATATCAGTCTGAAAGTGGGAAGAAATAACTATGGATTTTGTAATAGGATTACCATGGACACAATCGGGTAAAGATGTGGTTTGGGTAATTGTAGATGGATTAACCAAAAATGCACATTTATTACCGATTAAAATTGAAATCTTTCTTGAATAGTTGGCAGAGTTGTACATACGAGAGATAGTCTAATTACATGGTATTCCCGTGTCTATAGTATCAGATAGAGATCCTAGGTTTACTTCCAGATTTTGGCAGACATTATAGAGTGCGATGGGTACAAAATTGAATTTTAGTACTCCTTTACATCCACAGACTGATGGATAGATTGAGAGGACTACACAAACATTAGAGGAGATGTTGAGATCTTGTGTTTTGGAGTTTTAGAGTTCTTGGGATCGATACATACCATTGATGGAATTTTCTTACAACAATCAATATCATAGCAGCATTGGTATGGAACCGTAGAAAGGGGCAGAAATTTTTGAAGGACCAAAATTGGTGCAAGAAACAGTTGAGAAAGTTAAACTGATCAAAAGTAAACTAAAAGCTACACAAGATAGATAGAATAGTTATTATGATCAGCATAGGAGAGAAATGGAATGTGAAGTCAGAGAAAAGGTGTTTTTAAAGGTTTTGCCCTAGAAAGGAGTGATGAGATATGGAAATAAAGGAAAATTGAGCCCCAGATACGTTGGACCATATGACATTATAGAGCAGATTGGTCCTTTGGTTTACCGACTTGCCCTACTTGTAGAGTTAGCACAGATTCATGATGTTTTTCATGTGAGTATGCTCAGGAGATATCGATCCGATCCTACCCATGTTATACCAGAATCAGAAGTGTAAATTTCAGAAAACTTAACCTATAAAAAGAGTCTGTTTGGATTGTGGATTATAGAACGAAATAGCTAAGAACCAAATAGATTCCAATGGTTAAAGTTCTCTAGAAACATCATAATCTGGAAGGGGCAACATGGGAAACAGAGGATAGGATGAGAAAAGAATATCCACATCTATTTACATGTATGTTTTATTTATAATAAGTAATTACATTTGCATATAGAAACATATAAGATTATATGATAATAGGAAACACAGAAATGAATTTTGAGGACGAAATTCTTTAAGGGGGAAGATTTGTAACATTCTCATCCCGTAATCACATAATTAATATAATAAAAAAATTAATTAAAATAAGAATTTTGATGATAAAATGACAAAAATAAATTGTTGGAAACAAGTTTAAGGAAGGTTGAAAGACTGTTGATGAATAGTTGATGTTAAGTAAACGAAGAGCAAGTAAGTCAACCAAATTGAAAAGTGTGACCCCCAAATTCGACTACCACTTATTTTAGTTTATACTTTACCTCGCTCAAGTGGTACTCGAACTTGGACATCATAAGTTTTGAAAATGATAATAAATTTAGAAATTCAGAAGTGCAAGAGTTCAATTTTACAATTTCAATTATAAAATATACATTTCACAAATAGAAACTTTACCAGGTTACAGGGATTTCCAAAAGATCAAGGTTTACAAAATACATGTGGTTATAAAGAAAAGAAACTAATTGATTCCATTTCAGTTATAGCCGGCCAAAATTAATGTATGTGTACGCATTATTATGTTCAGGGTTCAATACAGACAAATCTATGACATGTGGTCATACAACCCTAGTGCACGGCCCACCTCGATTCCTTGATTCTTTGCGAATGAGTTAGAGCAAGCAAAATGTTCCACCACCTTCACTTCGTATCCCCTCAAATCGTTGCCAATATGGCAGGCATGACACGCAGTGAGTTGTAAAACTCAATAAGCAACACTTACCAAAATGGACAACTTCCCTAAACACTTGGCATTCATATATATATATATATATATATATATATATATATATATATATATATATATATATATATATATATATATATATATATATATATATAATAGAATATATATGTCTCTCTC
>CANYCX011232118.1:0-10894 GCA_948193385.1 Breynia disticha f. nivosa
GGATAAATTTATTTGTATGGAAAGTTGTAAGTATGTTCATGTGTGCTCATTAATACCATGTTCAGGTACAAGTATGTAGTTTTAATTGTTACATATCTTATGATTAATTATGTTTATGAGTGTTTGAGAAACACATTAAAAAGAATGGCATAAGATAAAATGGAAAGGTTAATTAGTTATGCTTGGAATAAATGTGAAAAGATTGAATACATGTATTGAATATTTATTTTGAGTGATACATATACGAAATGTACATGTGTGTATTAATGCGAACTATTTAAGGAAGTTGTCCATTTAGGTAAGTGTTACTTATTGAGTTTCACAACTCACTGCATTTTATGCATGCTGTGTGGGAAAATATCTTATAGGTACAACAGAGGTGAGATGGTGATCTTGCTACCAGAAAGATCGAATAACCAGGGCGAGCCGTGCACTGAAGATTTGTTGAAAACTAATTCCATGTTTATATATATTGAACATTTGTAATATATATATATATATATCTATTGATGTTGTTTGTATGCCAATTTGTGTTTTATTTGCTTTCATTTCATAGAAAGTATTTATAGTTGAACTATAAATTGCATGTGCATAAATGAATTCATCTATACTCTTTAATTATTATTAAATTATTATTTTCAAAACTTATGAATTCTGAGTTCGAGTACCACTTGAGAAATAATTATATATTGAGTGGTAGTCGAATTTGGGCATCACAGGATGACTGGTGGCTGTTATGTTTGTGGCCTACTAGGATATTTTATGAGAGACTATCTAGAGCGTGCAATTGGAGAGGGATCTATTGTTATTGTTTGTATGCCAAATTGTGTTTTATTTGATTTCATTTCATAGAAAGTATTTATAGTTGAAATATAAATCGCACGTGCATAAACGAATTCATCTATACTCTTTTATTATTATTAAATTATTAGTTTTAAAACCTGTGAATTCTGAGTTCGAGTACCACTTGAGAAATAATTATGTATTGAGTGGTAGTTGAATTTGGGGGTCACAACTAAGGTAGTGGAGTAGGCAAGGTTAGTGACGAACCATTCTAAATTGTTTGTGTTCTTTATTGCTTTCCTTCATTCCACCAAGTCTCAAACAAAATTCTGCAAGAGCATATTCATTAGAACATATGCATCTAGCTATACTCATCCTGCAAAGAGCATGAAAATCCAAAAACTCGATCGAAGCGGTTTGAGCAATTATGTCAACTTTATCAAGTTCAGTAGGGATAAGTTACAAACGCATAGCTAAGCGAGTGATGAACTGACCAATTATCAAATTTTTCCTTCATGACCTGATTTGACTGATTATGTATTGAATTTGTGTCAAAATAAAATACCCTAAATTAATTCTAATCCCATTGTCGGCTGCCCAGAGAAAGAAAAGTTCAGTACGAGAAATTAAGTTGCTATTATCTAGGCGGCCAAAAAAGTTAAAAGCTAGCACCCTTAGGAATAGGTTGCTTAAAATTACGACACTTAACTTTCTAATAAATTGATATCTGACAAAAATTAAACAAAATAATTGGGTGAAAATTGCTTAATGTTATCGTCATACAATTTAGTGATATAAGAATTGTATATAATTTCAAAATTTTTCAGATAAATAATAATACGGTGCATCACTCAGGTCTCTATATATTTATCTTATGATATAATTTTTTTGTTAGTGTATAATTCGTAATTTATTTTTTTAAATATTTTATATTTTATTATTACGATTTGTTTTTTATGATTTTAAATGTTAAATTTTAAAAATATTTATTTATTTATTTAAAAAATTTAAACTATGGCATTGATTTTTAACAAATAGACTAAAAAATCGTTTGAGTTTAAACTAAAATTTAGAACAATAAAAAAGTAGCATGTTAATTTTTATTTTTCATAATTTTTTGCATAAAAAATTTTGTGAAAAACTATATTATATTTAAAATAATAAAATTAATAAAATTATAATATATATGAAATCCTACCACATCACATGGGTATAAGTGATTCACCACTAACATACACGCCTACCCAATCTTATTTTTTCTCCCAATTCCACTACATTTCGCCAATCAAAACCAATCAAAAATCGTTGAAATTACGACACTTAGTTTTCTAATAAACTAACATGTGACAAAAATTAAACAATATTATTGAGTCAAAATTGTTTAATGTTGCTGTCATACAATTTCATTAACATAAGAATTGTATATAATTTCAAATTTTTTAGATGAATAACAATACAGAGCATCTCTCAAGTCTCTATATATTTATCTTATAATGTAATATTTTTTAGTGTATTATTTGTAATTTTATTTGTAATTTTTATTTTATTATTACAATTTATTTTTTTATGATTCTAGATGTTAAATTTTAAAAATATTTAATTATTTAAAAAATTTAAACTAAGACGTTGATTTTTAACAAATAGACTGAAGTATTGTTTGGGTTTAAACTAAAATTTAGAGCAACAAAAGAAATATCATGTTAATTTTTATTTTTAATAATTTTTTGTATGAAATAATTTGTGAAGAAATTATACTGTATTTAAATTAACAAAATTAATATAAATATAATATATTTAAAAAATCCTGCTGTATGGTGCGGGTATAAGTGTTAGTAGCAATTAATCTTCTTGAAACAAACTTAACGTAAATCATTGGCATTTAAGAGGTACATTCAGCATAGGATAATTAAAATGAGGAAGGGATTACTTGAAAGCAGCCATCCTGTAAAATGGGAGCCTGTAAAATTGGTGCTTTTTTAAGTGCAATTGTAGTCATTACGAGGGTAGCATTCGACTGTAGGTCAAAAGAATTAGGTATTTGCTGCTGTTGAATGCGAGCTGGCGAACATTACTGTTTGTATGCTGAAAGTTGTGTTTGTTTAACCATCTCATACTTGTCTGATTAATCAGATTGAGTCAACTAAGAATGGGTGTCAAAAAGAGTCTTGATTTTAACTCTGCACTACCCAAAAACATCATTTCACTCAACTTTGTCTCCTTCAAGCTGGAGCTATCAGATTATACTTCAAGATGTGGACATGGGCACGTCTTGTTGGATACTCAAGATTGTACATCAGATACTTGTCCTTCAAAACTCCTACATGTATAATTGAAATAATCCTGACGGATTCTCTTATTTTGTTTCAAGAAGCACATGTATGTCCTTCAGAGATTACAACACAATTTGCTGATATTTTCTTTTGGTAACAAACAAGAGAAAATATAGTAGCATATATTTCTGTATACTATATTCAAACAGAAAATATATAAGATATTACCATTTGGCATTGTATTTCAGTGATATGTGTCTAATTTAATTGATTTTAATTAAGAAGATTTTTAATTACATGGTTTGTCACTTTTTGTATTACAACTTACTAATTTTGTGCAAATTTTGTAGATTTTTGAATAAACTACTTTTAATATAATTATAATATAGAGTTTCTTGTTGCATCATTGAACTACTGCAACTAGTATTGTATTAAAGTTGAATTAATTGTTAGAATTGTGACATTTGACATCATATATTATTGACGCGTTGCTCTGATTAAAATATAAATATATCTACATAATCCAGCTAATATGGTACTAAGATATTTCTCACTCTCTTCAAGCAAAAAAAAAAAAGAAAAGAAAAGAAAAGCTATATGCAATTTAAAACATATCATGTACGTACAAGTGTATAAATTTATAGTGCCACCAACATAAAAATAAAATTGATCTCAAACCTTACAACATTAATCAATTTAACCGATAAAAAATATAGTCAATTTTTTTGTCTTCGATAATAAAATCAACTAAAATTAAACCCATAAAAGTATGAAAAAAGATAAAACGAAATAACATGACAACTAATTGGAGATTAAAAGTATATTCGAATGAATGATTATTATAATTAATATGACATCTAATTAAATAAATATTTAAAAAATAATAAAACCTTTCCAAATTCAAAAGTCTCATAAAAAACATAAAATAACCAAATAAATAAATTTATTTTATTTAAAATTTGTATTTTTGTTGTATTTTAAATATTTTTTTAAAATTATAAATTATATAAAATAATTCAATAAATATATATTATAATTTAGATTAATAAAATTAATATAATTTTAATATGCATCATTCTCATCGTATAGAAGGAATCCAAAGTGCTAGTGTTATTTTGTACATAAACATCACACGATTAGAGGTGTAAATTTGAACCGGAACTGACAAACCAGAACCGGCGGAACCAGCCATGTCCGGTTCTGGTTCCATGAAACATGGAATCGTGAACCAACGATTCGGTTAATTTTTGAAGGAAAAATGAACCCGAACTGTTGAACCGGAACCGGCGGTTTGGAACCAGAACTGGAATCAAACCTCTCCAAACCGGCTAGACCCGGTTCCGGTTCAAGGGTTCCTTAAGCTGTGAACCACCGGTTCCGAACCAGTGATTCCGAACCGGTTTACACCACCTCACACAACCACCCAAACTTACTCAACTATGTAATGCTGATTTCCTGGAATGCATATCAAAACACCCTTTACCAGATATTACAATGCCTAATAACTTGCGCTGAATGTCTACCTTGCAAATATTTAAATAAATGGTAACAAAGCTTTGCTTTCTGAGTAAAATTGTACCAAGCAAATTATCAATCGGACTTTGAAGGTAAGAAACAAGAAAAAAAAAACATAATATACTTAGGTTTGTAAAATGAAATTAGCTCTAATCATACATGATTCAGGGAAAAAAATGCGATTATAATTGCATTACTCTTACTAAATCAAACACTTCCGAGGGTATACTTGATAACAAACAATATGTCAATATTTAAAAGAATTGATCACGATTATACCCAATGCTTAACTAACATTCAATATCAACATTGATAGAAATTAGCCACTCCACCACTGACCACCAACAACTGGTATGATTTACTCAAATAAGCTCCATAGGATAATTGGTTAGATCTGATAGGCTCAAACTGATTCAGCTGGTTTAACTAGTTTAATAGCGTCAAGTAAAAGCATACACTAGTAGTATTTTGAAACAATGGCCAGCTCAATTTGTGCATGATGACAACATTAGAATTTGAAACAATGGCAAGCTCAATTTGTACAAAATAAACATTTATGACAAAAAGACATTTCAGCAGTGTTTCAATCCAACCAACAATTCCTTCAAATATGTTCCCCACAAAAATACTGGCTAGCAATTATATATTCACCTTACCAGTAAGAGTGCGAAGTATTCAGCAATAAAAGAAATTTGGACAAATGGAAAATACCAGAAACAGAACGCGAACAGAGCAGTTGTGAAGTCTGCATCAGATCTCAGACTCGGAGCTCTTCTGCTCTTTAGGTGGCGCAATCTGCTTGCTAAGGCGAGATCTTGTCCAGGGATCCAATGGTGCTCTCTGTGGTGGTTGTGGTGTAGGTGGTTTTGACTCTCTAAGCTCATTTTCTCTATCAATAAACCTGTTGAGGAATACACACAAATCATAAAAATGTCGAACAAACTTGCCTATTTTTCGTTAGCTCAAGCATTTATGACATTGCTAAGGAATAAAATGAGAATTTCTTGTGTGTTTCATTAAACTAACAGAACCCATTGCAACAACACTGATGAAAATAAATCAATTTCTTAATGAGATATGGCCAGATGAGTGGTTAATCTTCCAAAGATAAATCAAACACTCATATTTTGCAACTTACTCTATATAGGCCATCGGGGCAGCATCACCAACTCTAATGCGTGTGCGAAGCACCCTTGTGTAACCACCTTCACGATCTCTGAAACACATGATATAAACTTTAAACTTAGAAATTTACGCAAAACATAAGCAATGAAGAAAAAGAAACCACTTTGCTGAGAACATTTACTTGTAACGATATGCCAGTTCTGTAAATAATTTGTGAAGAACATCATCTCCTCTAACAAAAGCAGCAGCCCGCCTTGAAGCACTGAGGGAACCCTGTTAAAACAAATTAAAGTAGTGTCTAGAATAAATAAAAAGCTTCATGTCTTATCCAATTACAAAATATTTTCCTTTTCCACATCAAAAAACGACACAAAAATGGGACCGCAAAACAAAATGCAATTATCAGTTCGAATTCCACAAGAATAATCTATATACATTTCACTTGCTGTGGAAACCAGTGAAGTAGCTAAGTGCAAAAAATAGAAACACAAATAACAAGTCGAAAGCAGTTTAACATAATTGCTTTAAAGTGCTCCAATCAGCAATGCAGATATTTCGTGCAACTCGATCGACAAAATCCAATCGTATGACCCATGACAACAATCTCGTCACGAGAAAAAAACAAATTCTTCAACCTAGAAGGGATAATAATCCATAATATACACCAACAATGTCAACATAAAATCATTGAAAGGAACATTAATTACTCAAAGCATACAGCACACCTCTTTTCCAAGCTGAACCATATTATCGGCAAGACGCCGAACTTCCTTCGCCTATAAATTGGAAAATGAAAGCAATTTTTTAAAAGATGACGAGAAAGCAATCAAAATTAAGAAGTAATAAAAAAAAGCGAGGACCTTGGCAACGGTTGTTTCAATGCGTTCATGCTTCACCAACTGAGAAACCATTGTCCTACAAAAAAATCACTCTTATTAAATAACTTCATTTCATCAAGTATTTCAATGTTAAGAGGGAAGAGTATATACCTGAGCATGGACATACGATGAGCGGCATGGCGACCAAGCTTTCTGAATTTCGTCATTTTTTATTTTCAATATTACGAAAAGAAAGAAAAGAAAGTGTATTGTCGAGTCTGAATCAGAGATACCAAAAACCCTACTCACTTGCACACAGGCAAGGGGGAACTGCACATTATGAAATATTTCAGTTTGGTCACTTAAATATTTTAGTTGTCACACTTACATCCATAAAGTCTACTTTGTAACATAACAAACACTCGTCTAATTGATGTCTTGCCACTCAGCCCACTCCTAAGTAGAATTGACAACTCTGCCAAAAAAAAAAGTAGAATTGGCAATGTGCGACATGACATGACACGCCTCGTAATTTATGTGCGTTATGATTTATATTAACTGTTTTGAATCGTAAATTGATCAATTTGTTCATGAACCGAAAAAATAGATACTAAATAACTTAAATTGTTTAACATGTTTAGACAAAATTAGATATATTTAAATAATTGATTTAAATGGGTTGCAAGAAAACACCATTTAATTTTAAAATGTTTGTAAAATAATTTTTCGAAGATACTTTCGGTTTCTAAGATGTAACATTTCAATACCTAAAGTCCATTTTGTGTAATTATAGTAAAAAATTTTCTAAATGTTTTAACCAAAATGTGACATCAATATTTTAGAGATCTATTTATAGACTTTGAAATGAGTTTATCTAAACATATGGTAGTCCACATTCTTTTCATAATTTAAAAATGAAGATAATCATTTAATTATCTTAAGAATTAACTCTTAAGATAATCTAAGTAATTATCTTTTAAGATAATTATCTTATCAATTTTTAAAAATAATTGCATCTGTGAGATCTCAACACAAAATAGAGAGCACAAAGCAATGTAAAAGCAGTAAATAATTAAATACTTATTTGACTGTCGCATCAAAAATAGTTGAGATTCGCGATAGATTAAGTGTTGGCCTCCTTCTCATACAGACAGATTGCTGAGTCGAAAACATGTTCTTTCGCAGTCTTTTCTGCTGAATGAGACCAGATGAATGGAGTGTAGAGAAAAGTTATTGATCTTTTCTTTGAACGTACTGAAACTAACTGACTATCAGTGGTGACTGGGGTTTTTTTATGTGACTCTTATATAAAAAATGAGAACTTCCTCAGAAGTCCTCAAAGCTGACAAACTTATTGTCATTTAGTCCTGTTCAGTTAGTTTACTCTTGGGCGAACCCTTGACTGCTAAAAACATCTTTTTAATTTATTATTTTAATCAATAATTAAAGAGAACTTTTTTACAAATACTATTTTTTTAATTTTTTTTTATTTCTACTACCATTCAAATGTTATTAACATTATCACACCTCTTCAAATATTCTTTTAGAATTATTATCCCTTTTAATTGTAACCTATTTGTTAATTTCTTTGACCACTTTTTCTATACACATACGACACTGTTTTATAGAATAATTCAAGTGACATGAAATCAATGCTTTAAGTGTGTTGGTTGTTGATTAATATCTAAGGTTGGATTTTTATTAAAATATTTGCTATTGTATTAGGGTAATTTAACAACAATTAAATATATTTTTTATATGGATTAGTCTTTATTTTTTGGGTGCTTTTGGACTTGGGGCAAAATTGAGTCCAATACTGTAACGCCCCAAATTTTCTATTTAATTTAAAAATTAAATAAAATATCTAGAAAAATGAGGATAATTTTTTTGTGAATTATTGTAGGAAATAAATTGAGTAGGAAAGTATAAAATTTCGAGGAATTATAAATAAAGGTCGGGGCGTGAGTAGGTTGAGGCAGAAATGTCATTTACGGGTCCAATAGAAGTCAAGCCCAAAAGAGAACCTTACAAACCTTTCATTCTTCCTTCTTCCCACCACATATACATAACATCTCTTCTTTCCTCCCCACTCCCAACCCAAAAATTCTTTCCTCCAGCCATCTCTACGAAAAACCGAAGCTAGGGAAGTTTCAAGGATCGATTTTAGATCACAAATCACGGTAAGTTTCATTCTTGCTCTTTCTTTCCGTTTTCCTTGAAACCCTAGGTTTTTCGACCTCATAACTCTTTCGTTTTAGCTCCGATTTGAGAAAATGATAGCTCGTTGGAAAGCTTAACATTTCTACTACCTAGTAGTAACTATCTTTTGTGTTAAATCACGGTTTAGGGACTCGAAATCGTTGATTGAAAGAGGATCCTGCAAAGTGACGAATTTAACCTTTTCGTGACCGGAGATTCTTCTTTGTTTGGCTACTTAGGTAAGCTTCTTTAGAGTCCATTGATAGTGTTTTAAGTGTCAATTTAATTGGGTGTTACATGGTGTGGGAGATTGAAGCTAAGTTAGGAAGGTGGTTGGGGTTTTAAAAGGAGGAAAGTAAGAGTTGGGATGTATAACACATGTTGGATAGTAAGGATCGTAAAACTATACCTAACCGAACTTGTGGGAAGTATTAATGAGGGTTGGTGTGAAGAATTAAATGTTGTAGTTAGGGGTTGGATAATAAGTAGGTTAAGAAGGATAGACAGGAAGAATTATTAAAATCTAGTATACTATATACATGCACATTTAGGAATTTTCTTTCATGTTACATAATTATATAAGCATAGAGTGATGTGAATGTATAATGTAAAATAGGGAATTCGAACCGTGGCGAGGAAGGCTCCCAAGCAAACTGCTAGGTGTCTTTGAACAAGGTAAGTAGCACGAACGCAACTTTCCATGTGTGTATGTTCTGTGAATGAGAAACATTTGGGTTGATTGTTACCTAATGTGTTAACTATGTTTATGTATGAGTCTTGTATGATTGGTTTCAAGGCTAAGTGATTGTGGAAATGTGTTTGATGGGCTGTGAAAGATTAATGTTGTTGTGATTATTGAAGAGTGATTGCTTTGGATGATTTGTAGTGTGTTTATGTTCATTTGGTATGCTTAATGTAACGCCCTCCATTTTTACATTTTATTTTGAAATTTTAAATAAAAGATTTAGGAAAATACGAATAATTTTTTTGCAAAATGTTTAAAATATAAATTTGGGGAAGGAGAGAATGATAAGGGAGAAGAAAAAAACCGGGAATAATTAATTCGAGCGGAAAAGAGAATTACAATGGAAAGAGCCAAAGGGGCAAAATCGTCCACATATGTAATCTATTAAGACCCTCATTTTCTCTTTTAATCACCATACTCCCATCTTCTCTCCATACTCTTTCCCTCCATCACTCCAAACCCTAATCACCATCTCTCCTAAAAAATCCTAAAGCTCAGAAGCTCCAAAATCCGTTTGTAACCTAGTTTCGGTAAGTTTTCTCTTGTAAATCTCGTATGGATTCCTTACCCTAATTTTCTAACTACATTTTTCCCTCGTTTAAGCTCCGATTTGAGCGTATGATAGCTCGTTGGAAAGCTTAATGTGTATATGACCTAGTGGTAACCATCTTTCGTGTTATTTTGTGGTTTAGGTGCCCGAAAACATTGAAAGAAAACCCTCCCTCCAAAGTGACGAAAATTAGGTTTTCGTGACCGAAAGTTTCACTTGTTTTAGTTGCTTAGGTAACCTTCTTTGTGGTCTATTGATAGTGTTTTTAGTGTCAATTTCTGTGGGTAAGGTATCATGGAGAAGATAGAAGAAAGATTAAGAAAAAGTGTAGGGTTTTGTGAGAGGGAATCGTGAGTAGGATGTTTGGAATGAGGGGAAGCGTAATCTTTGAGTCCACCAACGTAACTAGACTTATAAACCCAAGTAAACATTAAATGGAAAATTAATGACAAGTGGTGATATTGGGTGAAGGAATTAAATAGGGTAGTTGGGGAGTACATTATTCAGGATTAGGGTACAAAGCAAATTAAGGGTGGGGGTAGAGGCTCTAGACTATGTGATAGAGGTGTCAATGTCGTCTGGGGAGATAGTTTGAGTAAAAAGGCAGTGAAATCGTGTCCGATAGTGATAGGCGATCGTGAATTTTATGCGGATTTGGTGGTGATCCATCTCGAGAATTTTAGATTGATTTTGGGCAATCCAAAACATCGAGTCATGGTAGATTGTTTCTCGAAGGAGGTGTCAATTGAGGTCGAGGGGCACAAGGAAATATTGTTTGTGGGAGAGAAAAGGGTAGTACCCTCTTGTCTGGTATCCGTCGTTCAAGCCGTGAGCTTGATGAAAGAAGGGTGCAAGGCGTATCTGGCTAGTGTGACAGACATTATGCAAC
>CANYCX011232364.1:0-14764 GCA_948193385.1 Breynia disticha f. nivosa
TCTTGACGTGCTTGGTGTGTTTTTCTGATGCCTTTAGACTTAGAACACATTAGGAA
Source organism: Breynia disticha f. nivosa (assembly GCA_948193385.1). Classification (NCBI taxonomy): domain Eukaryota; kingdom Viridiplantae; phylum Streptophyta; class Magnoliopsida; order Malpighiales; family Phyllanthaceae; genus Breynia; species Breynia disticha. The sequence continues at coordinate 57 of CANYCX011232364.1, forward strand.
ACCCAACAAACCATTCCAGCAGTTTAAGTGTCAGTCGACTAATACTGCTATGTAAGTCAAAATAAGAAGTGCAATGGCTATAAGGAGGACCACAAGCCAAACCAATCGACTAGTACAGACCCCACCAGTGAAAACAAACAAAAAATCTTCAAAGTGATGTCAAAAATTCAGGACCACTTTTTGAAGAATTCAAAATTCAAATTGAGGTACAGGTAAGTTAACTAGTAACTTTTTCAGTCGACTAAAAGTGATTTGCAAGGCAAACCAGTCTATTAGAAATGTGTCAGTCGACTACATGGTCTGTTGAGTCTAGAATGCACTACCATTCGACTAGTAGAAAAAAACAGTTTACTAGAATAGTCTGTCTACTTAAGTAAGAATTTAACTAGTTGACTAGAGCAGTTTGTCTTCTCAAGTAAGAATTAAACCAGTCGACTAATAGAGTTGAAAATGGCAAAAATCACTTCTTCGAGTTGGTTCCAAAAGTTGCCTAAGTTTGTCTAACAGCTACATTTTGAATAGAAGCTATATGAAGCCACTCCAACTCTAGAAACACTTGAAGAGAAGTACTCCAAAGCTTTCAAACATCAAATCACTTCATCTTTCAAAGATTTAAGCTTATTTTTTGCATATTGTGCAAGTATAACATTAGAGCATAGTTCTTTATTTCATTCAAACTAGTTGCACATCTTGTAATCATTTGTTAGTTCTTATTTGTCATTCATTGTGAGAGATAGTGAGGTAGGATTTGAGCCAAAAATCAAATCAAAACTATGAGGTAAGATTTGAGCTCCAAGTCAAATCAAATAGTGTGGTAGGATTTGAGCTGGAATTCAAATCACTTTGTAAGGTTGCTTGAGTCAAAATTCAAGTGTATAATAAGTTCTCACTTAGCTTTAAAAAGTGTTAATAGTGAAGTGGTTAAGGAAATCCTAGGCGGGAGCTTAGGTAGTGGAGTAGGTGTTATCATAACCCCATTTTAGAGCTTGCCTAGATCCTACAATTGGTATCAGAGTGGGTCTTTACTACAAGGCTTTACATCCTTAGAGAAGATCCAATATGGCATTTACACACTTTGAATAATGTGGTGTCAACCCAAGTCGCCTATCCTTGTTTCATGGCTCTAACTATTCCTCTTGGAAGAATCACATGAAGATTCATATGATATTTGAAGGAGTCAAGTGTTGGAAGGTTATCATTCATGGTCCTTTTATTCTAAAGAATAAAATGGTGAAGTCAAAGATGAGTTGGATTATAATGATGATGATTGGAATAAAGCGTTTGTGAATGCAAAAGGCAATGAAGCTCATCTTATGTGCTCTTATGGATGAAGAAAAGAATAGGATGGGTTCATGTGCAAGTGCAAAAGATATGTGGGAAAGTCTTAGAGTCACTTACGAAGGAACTACTTAAGTGAGAGAAACAAAGATTAATGTGCTCCTTTATAAATATGAGATATTCATAATGAACAAAGATGAGTCAATTAACTCAATGCTTGATAGATTTGGTGAGATTATAAATGGGTTGAGTAGTTTGGTCAAAGACATAAGTGATAGTGAGCTAGTGAAGAAAATTCCTAGAGAATAGGATTCTCAAGTGACGACTATAATATAGTCCAAGGATCTTAACACTTTGGGGGTTCAATGCTCTTATTGGTTCATTAATCAATAATGAAATTATCTTGAAAATAAGACATAGAAGATTGAGGCCAAAGGTGAAGTCCATTGCATTGAAGGCTAATGCTCCTCTAAATGTGGATAATGACGTTGAACAAAATAATGAAGAAGAAGATGATGAGGAAATGGCCTTGTATGCAAGAAATTTGAGAAAATTCAAGAGCTTGATGAACTTAAGGAGGAAGGAGGTTAGAGAAAATGATAGAGTTGACCAAGAGAAGAAAAAAGAGGTCTTCTTTACTAAATGGAATAATGATGATGAAGAAGAGCAAAACTATAAAGTGCACAATCTAGCTTTTATGGCAAGAAGCTCTTACTCTAGTGATATTGAGGATGAGGTATCTTCTTTTACTTCTAATGATTTGAGCGATGATAATTTGATTGATGATGACTTGAATGATGCTTATTTATTATTGCAAAGTGATTTTGAGAAAATTCTAGGAATGAAAAAGAAGTTGAAAAATGATAATAAGAAACTTGCACTTGAGATTGATTCTTTAAATGGAAACTTGAATGAAGTGAATGAGCTTAAGTCTTGCACTTGTGATGTTTTGATTGCTCCTAGGTTGAAAGAATTTGATTTGCCTTGTTTAAATGATGCTTTCTTGCTTAAGCAAGAAGATTTGTTTAATGAAATTAAAAGACTTAGGAATGAGTTTTCTTATGTTGTTAGTAATTTCATAAGTGGTAAAGAAAAGTTTGAAGAATTGTTTTGCCTACTAAGATATTCAATATCTAAGAATGGACATGGTTGTGATACTTATAATAAAAACTCTTCATTGTTGACCAAGTTTGTAAAGGAAAGTGGACTTGAACCTAAAAAAATGTGACTTGCCTACTTATGCTAAATGTTTGAGAATTAGTTATAATGCTTATGCTTGTTCTAGTTTAAAGAAGACTATTAAAGTGAAGAAAGTATGGGCTATGTAAGGAATCATTCTTTCCAACATGGCTCAAATGACTAACTTCAAAGGACCCAAAATTGTTTGGGTACCTAAAAAAGTAAAAACTATTCATTTTGCAGGTATAAGGAAGAATGAAGGTTCCATCTAGCACATGATATGTTGATGGTGAGTGTTCAAATCACATGAGTAAAGATAAAGGCTTATTTGTTGGAAGCAAACCAAAACACCAAAAGTTTTTCACACCTTGGTGATAACAAAAATAAAGGTAAAAATCTTTGGTTTTGGTAAAGTGGGTAAGGAATATTTACAACCATTAAGAATGTCTTCTTGATTGATGGCTTGAAACTTAACTTATTGAGTATATCTTTAATATATGATATGGGCTTTGATGTTAAATTTGAATCCAATCTTTGCATTGTGTCTAAATATGAAAAAGTTGCTTTTGTTGTTTTAACACATAAAAACACGTGTTATGAACTTGAATGATGATTCATTAGTTGATGAAAAATGTTTAGTCACATTAGATGAAAACTAGAATGTGTGACTTGAATTTTCCTTGGTGTTTTTTACTTTGTGATTTTGTTCTTGATTGTTGTTTTTGCACTTGCATACATTCACTTACAATAATATGGTCAATTTAGTGCTATCATTACTTGAGCAATTGGGTGATTTAACAAGTGAAATTGATTTGATTTAGGAAAAACTAATATATGGTATCTATTAGTCGAGTGAAAGGTTTTCTACTCGAGTAAAAATGTACTCAGAAGTTTCAAAAGTGTTCTGGTACAATTTCTAGTCGACTAATTTTAACTTTAGTCAAGTGACGTTGAATTCCTAGGATTTTAGTCGACTAATCTTAATTTTAGTTAAGTAATATTGATTACCCATAAATCTAGTCCAGTAGAATTTTTCCCAGTCGACCAGAATATTGTCCAATGACATTTTTCCTTTAAGACATCACTTTGTGGTTTTTTACTCAAGTAAGAAAAATCTTACTCCACTAAAATCAACCAAATTCACTAAAACTCAATTATCACTCAAAATCATTCCACAAATCACAAAACTCAAAATCTAAAATCTCCAAAGTAGTCTCAATTGAACAAAAACATCATTCCTTCATAAAGATTTTGATTTTACTTTCAAAATCTAATGTAGAGAGCAAAATGATTGCTATATATGAAGTGCACTAAGTAAGTGGGAGTGAAATTTTAATTTGAATCTTTTAATGTGGAGTAGAATGAAATTAGTGGATTGGAGAAACTCAAGAAAAATTAAATTCCTGGTTGATATGATAAGATATGAGATAAGTAAGAATGGACACAATGTTGCTCATCTTTAGTAATCAATTACAACTCAAGGCCTACACTTTTCTCATGTATCATATGTTGATATGTTATAATTGTGTTTTGTATTATGATTATGTTGTTTAGATGGTTATGTGATTGAGTTTCATAGCATGGTTGTTGAATGTTGGTCTTCATTTTGATTTGCATGAGTTGTGATCATTTATAGTGCATATATATATGCTTTGCTATCTTGACCTTTTGATCTTGACAAAGTGGAGAAATGTAAATGAATTTAGACAAAGAAAGAGTGAAATTGCACGTTGATTTGATATATTTGATAATACATGAATTGAAAAATGTAAATACTAATGGGAGAAATGAGTTGTATTTTATTACCAACATCTCTCTTATGTTTAATTTGAATTTATATGGACATTTGTTGATCTAGTTTGAATTTGATGACTGAATTTTACGAATGTTCATAGATTTTGCATAGTGTTTTGATCTTGATATTGATCTTGGTTTATACGCTCATGATTCATGGAATGTGTTATTGTGTTTAGATTACATACATATCATTTTTGTTAGCTTTTTGATAATGTCAAAAAGGGGAGGAAGTATGCATGAAATTGAATTGGTTGATGAAGATTGAAATGGATTTGGACACTTTGGATTTTCATATTTGCCTAAAGTTGATTATTGTCTAATCGATAAACATTTTGGACAAGGATTGAAAACCTTGATCATGTTCATATTTCTTTTATTCTTTAAACGATGTTTATCAATTTTATAATATTTTGTCATTATCAAAAAAGTGGGAGATAGTTGGACCAATGGTGGTAAACATTAAGATCTTCATTGTGTTTTGATAAGGTGTGAAATAATGAAATTGATAAAGATTAATCATAGGATTGGAAAAGTGTTTAAAATCAAAGGAATTTTCATAAACGAGTGTTGAAGAAGTCAAATTGGAGACTTAAGCTTAACTGAACAAAAAATGAAAATCAACATTTTACTTGAGTCAAATTAATTCTTCGTGAGTAAAATCTGTATGCAGGAAAAACCAGTAGACTGTTTTATGTGTCAGTCGACTAAAACAGCTGTGTAGGTCAAAATAAGAAGTGCAACAGCTATAAGGGCACCACAGGCCAAACCAGTCAGCTAGTACAAACCCCAACAGTGCAAAACAAACAAAAAATCTTCAAAGTGACGTCAAGAATCAAGGAATTAATTGGAAGAATTGAAAATTCAAATTGAGTTACAGGTAAGTCGACTAGTAAGTTTTTTAGTCGACTAAAAGTGATTTGCAAGGCAAACCAAATCGACTAGAAATGTGTCAGTTGACTAGACATCAAGGTATGTTGAGTCTCGAATGCAATACCGATCAATTAGTGGAAAAAACTAGTCGACTAGAGCATTCTGTCTACTCAAGTAAGAATTAAACCAGTCGACTAGTAGAGTTGACAGTGGCAAAAATCACTTTTTCAAGTTGGTTCTAAAAGTTGCCCAAGTGTGTCAAATAGCTACACTTTCAATAGAAGCTATATAAAGCCACTCCAACTCCAGAAACACTAGAAGAGAAGTACTCCAAAGCTTTCAAACACCAAATCACTTCATCTTTCAAAGATCAAAGCTTATTTTCTCATATTGTGCAAGCAGAGCATTAGAGCATAGTTCTTCATTTCTATTCAAACTAGTTGCATATCTTGTACTCATTTATTACGGCTTATTTCTCATTTATTGTGAGTGATAGTGAGGTAGGATTTGAGTCAAAAATCAAATCAAAACTGTAAGGTAGGATTTAAGCTACAAGTTAAATCAAATAGTGTGGTAGGATTTAAGATAGAAGTCAAATCACTTTGTAAGGTTGCTTGAGCTAAAATTCAAGTGTGTAATAAGTTCTCAATTAGCGTTGAAAAGTGATAGTAGTGAAGAGGTTGAGAAAATGCTAAGTGGGAGCTTAGGTAGTGGAGTAGGTGTTTTCACCGAACCACTCTAAATTATGTGTTCTTATTTTTTGTTTCTTATTCCGTAAAAAGTTTCCATCTCCATCCAAGCTCTATTCAACCCCCTTCTAGAGCTTGCGTAGATCCTACATAACATTCTAAATATCCTAAGTCAATATCTTTGATAGGGATGGAAATGAATTAAGACTAGTGTGAGTTTGTAGGTGATCATGTTCTACAGCTCATAGATATGGGATATCTAACAAATTTCATAGATAAAATGTGGGGCATTGTATTTGGAGAGAGATCATTTGTGGAATGCTAATATTAGTATATCTCTTGTAATGTTAAATTTCTATTCTTAGACTTGAAACCACTATGTCTTTTATTATAATTTGTAGTGTACTTTGACATACATCTAATGTGGTCATAAAAGGTTAACAAGTATGGATATGATTAGGTGGATTGCAATTAGAAGCATGAGTAAAGTGAAGGGATTGATCCTCTCACAATGCCGCTTAATAAACAAGATTAGTAAGAGTGTGGTTTCACTCTAATCGAATGATTGGACCATTTATTTCAACATATTAATCGTGCTATAGAGATCAAGAAAGTGATTTAGCACATAATAAAAATGTTAAAGACATTCCTTATTAAAATAATGATATCAGAGGCCAAGGGAAGAATTTGATTTGTAGTAAGACTATTGGCATAATTCGTCAGCTATTTAATTTTGGATGATAATAGTGTCTTTCTTATTAGAGACCGCCTATGATTTATGAATTATTAAATTCATTAACTTATTAAATAGTTCTACAGATCATACACAAATAACAAAAACTGAAATGGTATAATAGGAATTTAACATTCAAATTCCAGTCATCGGGCAGATCAGGCAATTGGGCCAATTTTGGTAATTGGGCCCAGAATGGATAAACCTCACATTTGGAAAGCACATACATGTTGTAAGACAAGAATAATCATTAGCATGATGTTGTCTTGAACATCAATAAAGTGAGATAAAAAGAAGGACAGAAAAGAGGTACATTATCTTCTATTGTAAGAGGATTAAAGAGAGGAAAAAAACATTCAAACCTTTCCTACCTCTCTTCAAATTTTTCGGAAGAAATAAAAAGAGAGAAGACTCATTTTTTAATCGAAACACAAACTAAACTCGTATCCTAATTAGGCCATACATGTAATGCCCAATTTTGACTACCACTTGTTCCATACTTATAAGTTTTTGTCCTCAAGTGGTACTTAAACTTAGACATTATAAGTTTTTCAAAATGCAGTTAAAATAAAATCCTTTTTAAGGAAATTCTTTTACACGTGTTCCATTTTAAAATATACCCTTTTTTCCTTATTCGAATGGAAATATATATCTAGGAACTTAAACATAAAATTCCTTAAAACAAATAAGGGTTCCACAAAAATAATTTATACAAATAATAGAAATCATTTGATCTCCAATAAAAAATAAAATGTAATTAGAACACAATATACATGAAATCTTCCTTGGTTATGTTTGACCTCAATTCGTCAATCAGCTTCAGTGCAAGGCCATATCGGTTCGCTGGTTCCTTGGCTTCAATTGGCAAGAGCTTAAGCATCCTCCTCGATTCCTGCCAATGTCGAATATGGCAGGCACAAAATGCAAAATGAGTTTTTGATAACTCAGTAAGCAACACTACCAAAATGGACAACTTCCCATATCATGTATACATTTTTTCAAACACACACGACAAAACATACAATAGAGTTAACCCTTTCACATATGAATCTCTTAATCATTCAAGTTCTTAGGTCAACAGCAGCAAGAGAATGGTTTGGGGAAACGGCTGACCAGACCGTTCTCCAACCCGTTTGTGTATTCTCTTTAAATCAGTTGCACCAAATGGTTTGGGAAACATTTTGGGGAAACCGTTCCTCCACCCGTTTGGTATTACTTCAATGCTTCTTCAGCCAGAACAGTTTGGGGAACGGTCTGAGAAACCCGTTCGTCATCCCATTCTGTGATACTGGAATGCTTTCACAAACAGAACTGTTTGGAGAACAGTTTAGGGTTCTCATTCCTCAGCCCATTCTGATGTTCTATTTTTCTGAAGTCCTGCATTTTACACTTAGCAGGTTTATACCAATTCAACTCAAACAATACCACACATTTATACCCAAATGGCAATATTCTTAGGTCCGGTCCAGTGCATTTCAAGCATTTAATATAGTATGAACACAGCACCTGTCATATCTCTCAAGCACACACGCCATGCATTCACATCAACACATTTCCAACATTTAGTTGTTTTATTTTCCCAAGTCTATGGCATGCATCACACTTAACATAATCCAAATAACCTTAACTTTAATAAATTTAATTTTATCCACTTTTATTCAATATCAATTTAAGGTAGTTAAGCATAGAAATACATGTAACACTTCTAGCATATTCATTAATTAGCATAAACTCATACGTCACACAAACATGATGTGCTAGCAATCAAATACTTATGTTCACAGCATAAATTCATCAAGAACATAACATGTTCAATATGAAAAATGCCAATGCACATGATCTAATGCATTCCTGAACATAACCATACCCAGGATTTCATTTCAACTCAATTCCAAGCCCTAATTTGGCTTTCCACATGTACACATGACGTTTGCAAACTGGCCTCGTCGGCCGGGAGTTAAGGTTACAGTTACTATGGTCCATAGATTTTTATGCCCAGTATAGGCCAGATAAATGCCCAGTAAAGGCCAGAATAATGCCCAGTATAGGTCAATCTCACTCGAACACTAAAATGTGAAATGAGTTTTCCACTGTGCCGCAGTAACGTATGTTTTATATACGACTGCAAATATGCTCCTAAGAGCCAGTAACCATCCCTCATTGTGTACGCTCCCAAAAGACTTAACCAATTGCTCACACAGAGCTCTCATTTTTAATCTCTGCTCCCAAGAGCCTTTTCACTATTCACATGCTCCCTATGAGCCTCAAATGCATGAATGACTTGTGCATTTTCTATGTTTCACAATTCAATGTTGAGTCACCATCAATCTCAACCAAACATATGCATTTAGCATAGCCCAAAATATTGCCACTGCATACCAAGATAGGATCCAAAGCCAAACATAGAATAACATCAAACAACATTACAAACATGTATCATTTCAAAAATCAAACCAAGGCATATGAATCCTCCTATCAAGCTCAAACATTTTATATCTTTTTCACAGTCATAAATGTGGACTTTCCAAGCTCATACATGTTACCATTCACATTTATTCCATCCATCATTTTAAGACAAATATAAACCGTATACAATCAACCTTCAATTTCAAATTCATTAATCAAGATTCGTCTTAGGGTTAAATTAATCCTTAGCCATTGCCTTCATACATTTATGTCACTTGAATAAATGTCATTTTATCTCACAAGAATAGCTAAGGAAGGAAATATACGCATATGCAAGCAATTGGACACGTTTAGACTTAATTTGTCACATTTTTGCATTTTTTGAACAGTGGCAAACAGTTTGGCAAACGGTTTGGTCCAAACCGTTTGCCCTCTCTGTTTTGACTCTAAATTGAAACGGTTTGGGGAACGGTTTGCCCAAACCGTTTCCCAAACAGTTTGGGTCCTCTGGATTCCAAATTTTGGCAGTTTTACACTTAAACTTTCAACCATTAACACCTCAATTCATCACAACAATCCACAAGCCAAAACATACAACTTCCAAATCAAATTCCTATCATTGTTAACATCATTCATCCAACCAACACATAACATAAACCTTCCATTTATCCAAAACCATTTCCTAACCAAATTAACTACTCATAATTATTCAATTGTCACTAATCATTCACAACATCTAATCATAAAAACAATTCCATATTCTTTCACATTTTTCATCAAATTCCCAATTTATTGAGCAAAGCTCACATACCAACCATCAATAACCACTCGTAAGCAACATTCATACACATCAATTTATCATTTAGTATGTTCATTAGAGATCAACAACGTTTAATATTCCAATTCACACAAACATAGGGAAGAAGTGCTCATGTTACTTACCTTAGCAAAATATTCCAAATTTTCGTCACGAGCTATCCTCGCCGTAACCTCGAATTTCCTATAATTTTAACATTATATCGTATATCAATCCTCCAATCATCTCATTAATAATTATTATCACTAATTCACTTCATTCCTTTAATATTAACATTTTTCCCCCTAATTTACTCACTCTTTTCCTCAACACTAACCATCATTAATATACTGAACAAACTTGTTTAGCAATCTCTTAATGTTTCATATCAACCACAACACCTTAATCCGTTTGATTTATATAGTTCCCTCTTAAAAACTCTAACTATTCTCTTTCCTCATTCAATTAATTTCACCACAACAACACCCATTTAAAATTGCCTACACCAACACCATGAATAGGGTCAAATGAAGCTTACCGAAGTAATGGAACTCGTAAAAGAACTTCCGTCCAAAAACCCCAATCTTGTCACTATTCATGGACGCTTTTCAAACCTTGATTTTGGATACCTAAACCAAAATTTAAGATCAAAAATTGTTACCACCAGATAGTATATTCCTTAAGATTTTAATCACACCATTATTTACCCGATTCCAACCCCAAACAGACAAGAAATGTGGTCGGAAAGCTAGGGTTTCCATAATCAAAACGGTATTCATAAAATCAAGGAGGAGATCTTACCATAGCTAAGTCCTCAATCGATTCTGGAGCTGCCCAACACTAGGGTTTCACAAAGAATGGCGTTCCTAGGGTTTTTCGGAGCCTAGAGAGAGAGGGAGGAGAGAGAGAGACAATTTTGGGTCATAAAGGGGAAGAGAGAGGCTAAGGAGATATATATAGACATTTCCTTGGATGGTTTTGGCCTCGAGCACTTTTGGTTTACCTCTACTTCGTCTTTCTCATTTTTTGGTGAACTAAACACCCTAAAATTTTAATTATTCCTATGTTTCCATTTTCTTAACCCAACTATTAATTAATTAAATTGCAACAAAATTTTCCTATGTATTTTTAATACGTATTTTAATTTAAATACCAAATAATTAAAAATTTAGGGTGTCACAATATAGCCAAAGAGATAAAAAGAGAGGAGATATTCAAAAACAAAAACCTTAATTCACTCTTCCTCCATTCTTATTCACACAAAAAATGTAGCCTCCATCATATAAATCAAGTTTTTGATTCCTTCACCTTTTTAACAAAAGAGTAAGAGATTTAGGGCCTGACTTTAGTCACTAAACACATTGTGCACATCCATTTCGTGAGGTTTCCATTCAATGACCAAGAACAATGCGATATTTGATTAAACCCTATGCTAGTACACTTTTCTTTTGATTTATGTGTTAGTTTTGTAAAGGGACAACACTTTAGGTACTTTAACGGTGTCATTAAGGTAGTGCCAGAGTGTTTTGAGGTTGTAGTTACTTGCTCATTGATCCCACACACACCCTTAGTCAACGAAGAGGTAAAAATTGTTTTTTGAATTAAAACTTTGATTTTTACTAGCTAGTCTTTAGTTTTAAGACATGTTATTTTGTTATAATGTTTGTGGTGTGATCTTACATGATTTTCTATGTGTTATAAATGCTCCCTTGTACTAATTTTTAGATATAAATTTTCTAATTTTGGTATACACTTCGAGCATTTATCAATAAAAAAAGTTTATTTATCTTTTGTTTTATTATTTGTAGGTTAGGAAATGACATTAGACGACTTATAGACAAAGTTAAGACCAAACGGATTGAAACGAATGAAATTAAGAGAAACACACAAGTTACACGGTCAGCCCAACACGTACACGGACAGTCCACAACCATGTATTTGGTGTAATTTTTCAATTTTTTGGTCTTTCTTTCAAGCATGAGGAAACCCATTCAACCGGAAGCCACCAATGTAATGCCCAAAAAATTTCTAAAATTTAAAAAGTAAAAATTAAAATAAGGGTTATTAAAAGAAATAAATTTTTGCGTAAAGAAATTAATTTAAATTTATTATATGTTTAATCTAAATTGATTAAATAAATAAAAGTACATGGTTTTTAATATGAACAAAACTTACGAAAATTTAAAAGAAAACGAAATAATTGGGCAAAATGAAATTATAATTGGGTTCAGGAGTAGTTTGGTCAAGTGCAGAAAAAAAAGCACTCTCAACCTTAAAGAAAACCCTAAAATGCTCTTTCAAAAACAAGACGCATCGCCGTATCCCTCTCTCCCCCGCGTGCAGAGCCATCTTGCCGCACGCCCTTGTACCACCACCGCACGCCCTTTTTCCTTTTTCTTCCACGCCCAGCCACCTCTCTTCCTCTCTCTGTTGAGTCTCCCCTGCGTGTTCCTTCCTTTCTTGCACCATGGCGCGTGTGGCAGCCCTGCCACGAACTCCACCACGCCCAACCGCGCACCACCACGATCGACCGATCGTGCCTCCCACAGTCGTGGCACGCTTCCACCACAAGTTGCGCTATCGTCGCATCTTTCAATAAGCTAAGTGTGTCTTTCGTAAAAAAATACTATATTTCAGGCTATGTGGAGATCAAACCTCATGAGCTTATGTGTAACATTCTGAAAATTTTTCGTTAATAACATGACAATAAATTAACATTTAAATGTTAATATAAAAGGTATACGAACAGTTGATGAAAGGTTGACGTAAAATAAAATGATTTAAATTAAAAAAATTCGGATGACGTGGAGTACGCGCAGTGGACAGAAAAGTACGCATTGTCGCTGTCACCCCGCGTAGTCTGTGACCACCCCATGTATTCAGCTGATAGATTGAAAAAAAATTAGAAGTGACACCATTTCGGGATTTAAGGAAAATGGGACCCAAAATACTTGTTAAATACACTTTTTTCTGTAGAGAAAATGTGGAAGAAAAGATGGGGTAAGGTGCTTAGCAGGGGAAATAATTCTGGAGAAATTTTTGGTGGAAAATTCTGTGGGAATTTGCATACAAAGTGGAGGTAATATGGTTAAGTTTATATGTGGTTGATAGTTGGTTGATTTAGAGTGGATAATGTTGGAATAAACTCTTCAATGAATGTTTAATAATTGCCAGCAGCCGGGTCATTATGCTAGAGACTGTCCACAGAGGCAGGGTATATAGAGTGCTAATATCTCGAGACAGAGCAGTATTGGGGAGTAGAAGCCTACCGTTTTGATTGGTTCAGGTAGAGGTAGAGGTGGTAAAGGTACTAGTTCTACTTCTAAGGGAGGAGTAGCCTCCAGAGGGGGAGCAGTTGGTACTGGTGGAGCGAGTAGATCTATACTTGTTAAATACACATTTTTTGTAGAGAAAATGTGGAGGAAAAGAGGGGTAAGGTGCTTAGCAGGGGAAATAATTCTAGAGCAATTTTTGGTGGAAAATTCTATGGGAATTTGCTTACAAAGTGGAGGTAAGATGGTTAAGTTTATATGTGGTTGATAGTTGGTTGATTTAGAGTGGATAGTGTTGGAAAAAACTCTTCAATGAATGTTTAATAATTTATGGTATGTTATAAATGACATACAGGAGGATTTTAATATTTTGGGAAGGAAATTAAGGCTGTGTTGAATTGTAGAATTTACTTGGATTGGAGGTAAGTGTTCTTAAACTTACGTATTAATTCGTATTTCAATTTTTATGCTTATTTTATTAATTATAAATGCCTGAGATAGTATACAAATTATTAGATAAAATTCCAGTAGGAAAAAAGAATGGAATATTAGTTTTTAGTGTTGGAAAAAAATGAAGATTTGTATGGTTGATAAATGGTTTAAGGAGATGAAAATGTGAGGAGTTAGCAGAATTCGGAAATACTGAAGAGAACGCGGCCTGGCCCCTAAGGACGCGTTGTCGTTACGAGACCGCGTAGTTTAATTTGACCCCGCATTTAATGGTACACAGAATGGACGCGACCACGCGTAATCCATCTCCACACTGCGTAGTACCCTTAAGTCTGTATACGAGTTGGGCCTAAGCCCAAATCCAATTTTAATCAGCCCAAATACATTTAAATCAACCCAAGTCCATTTAAAATCTGTTAAGGTTTAATTATGGCAGACTGGAACCCAAGTATACGATCTGGAACAACCCACGTTCTCTATATTAATTCCGTATACTGAACGATCCACAGAATAAAATGGATATACAACAAATACCAAATTTTATGATAAAAAATAAAAAGAAAGAATGAAGAGACAATTAGAATAAAAATAAAATAAGAAAAAGATTTTTTTTCTTAGGAACAATATATGCAATATTGGCAAAATACCAACTTTGCCTTTATGAATCCTAAATAAATTAAATGACATGTTCTTTTATCTTAATTGATAAATATATGAGGAAATTTATTAACTATGTAAGCATTTAATTGTTGTGTTGAACATGTCAGATATATGAGATTGAGACATCATTACATGAATGCATTGATCATTCATTGCATTACTGTGTGACACTAAGATATGAGATACAGGCTGGGCCTGATGATTCTGGGCGAGAGCTCGATGCCGGTCTGGGACCGATGATATCGGGAGAGATCTCGATTACTGTACTGGGAACGATGCTGGTCTAGGAACGAGGGAAAAAGGATATATATACTGGTCTGGGACCGAGAAAAAAATGAAAAAAAAAGAAAAGAAAAAGAAAGAGAAAAGAAAAGAAAAACCCCGGGGTAGACATTTTCATGTGATTACACCACATTCATATGCATTTGAGTTGCATTCATACATAACATATTTATTTTTATGTTTTAATTTATGAATGCCTATATTAAAATTTTTATGAGATAAATATAAACATATTGAGCTTGATATGCTTAATACCCTAAAACGATAATGAGATAAAAGTGAAAAAGATAAGTCGT
>CANYCX011232371.1:0-17059 GCA_948193385.1 Breynia disticha f. nivosa
AATAAACTTTGTAAACAACATTCTTAAAATAGAAAAAAACATTAAAGGAATAAGATAGGAATGCTCTTAAAATAAAATAAAAAAACATTAAAAAGTGAGAGGAATATATGGCATGCATGGGATTCGAACCATCAACCAAAACCTTCTAACACAATCAGTCCAACCACTAAAGCAAAACTTGTTTTTGTCTAAAGTTATAGATGTTTGTTTTTCAACTATAGTATTCCTTGTAAAGCTTCTAGAAAATATGATTCAACTTTAATGTATAGTATAATATTCTCTTATCCGTACAACATATATCTTAAAAATCTAACCTCCCCCAACTTCCATAAATTTTCCCATCCTCTTCATATTTTATTGATGTTTACAAATTACGTAAAATTAAAATTATCTTTTTATTGAATAAATTAAATATTTAAATTTATTTTATTGCATTTAATGATTCTTATAAAGTAGTAGCATATTAATTTTGTTAACAATAATACTATTTAATATATCTAAACAACTAAAAAACACTAAATAAATTTGTAATTGAAAAATAAGACTGCAATTAAAAATAAAATAGATGGTTAATGGTATAAGATACGATTGTATATTGTTTGATGGATGCTAGAAAAATACAAAACAAATTTAAGGAGTATGTAAATTTGAAGTTTCTAACTGTCTCTCATTAAAATCGGAGAAAATTTAGACCAATAACATTTTTTTAAAATATTTTTTTATTTCTACCTATGTAATATTTTTTACAATAATACACTCCTTGAATTTATTTCATAATTTTTTTATAACATCCACAAAAAAATTACCACAATTTCTGATGCGTCCAGATTGTAAGTGACGTCTTTATATGCGCAAGTATACACAATCAAGTAATAAGGGATGTATTTTTACGACCCAGTTTATTGAACCCAAGGGAAAATTAAAATGAATTAAATTATGCGTGTTTTCGTTGTTTTTTAGAATGTTCAATCAAATGATTTTGAAAATGTTTTAATGAAAATGATTTAATCTAAATGACTTTGAAATTTAAAATGTGCGAAAATAAATTAAAACGTGTAAATAAATTGCGTAATAATAAATAAATGCATAAAAGTAAATTGCAGAAATATAAATTGTAGAAAAATTAAATTACAGAAAAGTAAATTGGAATGTAAAATAAATTTCAGAAATTAAATAACGCGTAATTAAAATTGCAGGAATTTAAATGGTGCGTAAAATTAAATTGCATAAAATAAAAAGTGCTAAAATATGTAACTGTTCCGGCGGTAGAGCCGACTACACGAACATGATCACAATATGAAAAATTGTAAAAATGCTAAACCAATTAACTGTTCCGGCGACAGAGCCGACCACACGAACAGGATCACAATATGAAAATTAAGAAATGTAAAATATTGCATAAATTAAATGACAATAATGTAAATTAAAAATCGAACAATTAAAATACCAATTACCGAGTTCCAGAGTACAACTGAATTGAAATCTTGATCGCAAAGGAAATAAAAAATCCAAACTTCATAATCCAAGCAAAGGGAAATTTAACAGGAATTTAAATAAAATCTATACTAAATTAAACAGAGTTTCTTCTTAATTGAAAATTAAAACTAAACCTACATAATTTTCCTATCTAAAACTTCTGATCTCTGAACCTTCAGTTTGAACCTCTATTTATAGGCATAGCAGTCGACAGAAACCAAGAAAACATGCCATAAATCAAGGAAAAGTGCTTTCGGCTGCATTATAACTTTGTCGGCACGGGGTCGTGCTAAAAGCACGGCCCAAGCTTTTGGAAAACGCACGGCCCAATCTTCCCAGGCCAGCACGGGGCGTGTCTGGGCACGGCCCAAGTTTTTTGGCCCTGCACGACGCCGTGCCCATGGCACGACTAGCCCGTGCTGGCACTTTCAGCCCACATTTTTCGGTCCTGATTTTTGTGATCCATTCTTCTATCCATCATCTGTTCATACTTAGACTTTGAGCTCATTTTCTTTCTATTTCGACTTAATTTCTTCTTGTATCGTGCATTAAAATCTGTCCAAAAATCATAAACAATATTAATTATCATATAAAATTATAAACCGAATAAAATTTGATCGATAATTAATAAAGATATGAATTATTTTGCGTATAAATCACCTTTTAAATCTTTAAATGAATTTTCAATAAAAGCAATTAAAAATTGTGATTTTTAAAGAGAATATCAAAATTATGCGCACATAATACATAAATAAATTATGAGAATTATGCTCATATTATGCGCGCATCAGTTATATATGTGTATTTCTTTCAAAAAATAATTTATTTTTTAATAAACTCTACTTGACATGAAGTAATTATATAAATAAATTATTTTATAGCAGTAAGGCTCTATTTATGAGAAAAAATGTATCACATTAGCATAAAGTAGGGAATAAACCCCTTATCATGGATAGTCTTACCTTAATGAAATTAATTTCTATTTTTTTGTGGATTCTAGTTTTTCTCTTAAATGTAATTTGTTATTGTTATGACTCAAAATTCAGAAGAATATCTACAATGATAATAATAAAAAAGAACATAAAGACTTTAACGTAGTTCGGTCTCTCGACAATAGAGTTACGTCCATGATATCTACGAAATATAGTTTACAAATTTTTGACGGAAAAAACTGTAAAAACATTCTCTTTTACAAAAGGTTCAAGCTCAAATTACATATTACTGGTTAACTAGACTATAATTTTTGTTATGCATAATAACTAAGGTTGATCGAGTGACAACTATTCAAAAATAAAGTATCTATACAAAGACTAAAATACATGATCGAACCACTGAGATTAAAAAAAATTTAATTATCTTTCAATAAATAAAAAATAAATTAAATTGATTTGTTTGATCATTGAAATAAAATTAACGAAGACAAAATTGCAAGAATATTAAGAATACAAATTAAGACAAAAAATATTTATGACTAAAATCTAGCTAAGATACATCTTCATTCAATCCTGGTTGTTGATCGTAGACATAAAAATAGTAAATAAATATTTCAATAGATAAAGTTGTAGTCATCGGTGGCGCACTCAAATGAACAATTTTCCCTCGGATTATAGATAGTTTTGGGATGCCCTGGAAACTATTTTCCTAAACTCTAGACAATCTCTAAAATGTCTAACATGATTTAATCTATAACAATCTTAAGAATTAGAAAGCCTTGTGTCCAAGCCAATAATACCGAAAACATCATTAATTATTTAGGTTAGATTTTTAATTTTCTTACATTGAAAGTTGTTCAACCACATACATTTAAGTTAGTTACTACAAGTGTCTGAAATACTAAGAACAACTCAATTACTCATAATTAGTAATATATTACATAAATTAATGAATCAACCGACCACATCAATCAATCAACCAAAGAAATATTAAAAGAGCTATGAGCAAAAGTTAAACAAATACTAAAATAATAGGAAAGAACAATAGTCTCACACCGTCTAGTATTGAATATTTAAAATACCTTAACTAGAAAGAAAATCAGTTACCGATGAAAATGGAAGAGCAAATATATTTTTGTGTTCATGTGAGAGTTTTTGTAGTAAATATGCATGAAAATAACCATAACACTCTTAAGAAAACATATATATCTGGTCTCTTAAAAGCTTAATTCTAATAAGCTTAATTAATATAATATCTCAAAAATTTATAAAATAATATTTTTAAGTCACTAGTCACGAGTTCTAGAAGCCTAATAACTTTGATATTAGCACTTGTGAGTTTGGCATGCGGCCCAATGCAAATTGCTTGGCAGATTATTACGATATGGCCATATAGTAATTTGACATTGTTTTTGACAACATCTCTATCCTTCATTTTATCTAAAAAATTGTATAAGCCAATAAAAAAACAAATCAACATATAAAAAGAAAAAAAAACCAAAATACTTTTAAAATGAAATCTAAACAATGCCTAATGCAAGCAATCAAAGGTTTAAAGTCTATTTAAGGAAAAGACCCCTTCACATCTTTACATCTGAACAATGTGAGACAACTTATAACATATTTTCTGCTCCTAACCAATATATGAGATTTGGAAAGTTATCACAACATATTCTCCGTCTATCCAAATTCTCACATAACTCAACACTATGAAAAAATTGAAACTTTCTTGTCAGTCTTATGTCTTTTAAAACTTTTTTTCTTTAGGAAATGCTCATCTAAGTAATAAATATTCTTTTCTCTCTTCCTATTTTGTAGTACTACTTTTGAACACATTGTAGTTAAGTCCATTACTAACATATTTGTACCCTCGTGAAGTCAAATCACCCAAAAAATTATCTTTGCTCTAGACATAAATTTCACATCATGAAATGTTTTAACAACACCATTGTGAAGCTTTGAGCGAACTTTCCCTTGCCTTCAATATTAAACTATTCATTTCTCCCACCAATGATGTTACCAAAATTTTCATTTTCTTGCAAAGTGTCAAACAGAATCTATCTATGCATATATGAATAGCTACAGCAGAATCCAAAATCTAGCTACTCTAATCTTCAACGAGATCATTTACAATAGCTACAAACAAATAACATTTGCATTCATTAACCATATATTCACTCAAGAATCACCAATCTTTTTCTTACCCTTCATCATTTTTTTAAACTCTTCAAGTCTTGTTTAAATTGCAGGTAAAAACAATTTCATGTGATCAGTCTTCTTACAATAATAGTGTTATACCCAGTATAGCTCTAGAAGAAGGGTTGAATAGAGCTATAATTTTGATGATAAATTTTTGCAGAATTGAAACTAAGAAGCAACAAAGAACACAATCGATTTATAGTGGTTCGGTGTAAACACCTACATCCACTACCTAATTTCTTCACTTAGGATTCTTACAAACACTTTACGACTCAAGCAATTTTACAATAATAACTTCTTACAAACACTTTACGGCTCAAGCAACCTTACAATAATAACTTATTTTTTGCTCAAGTCCCACCAAGAACAACTTAATTTACGACTCAAGTTCTACCAATGAAAATATTGACTTTCTGCTCAAGTTCTACCAACAACAACATAAGAATGAGTATAATGAAGATACAACAAGAATGAGATGTGTATACTCGAAGGTCACTTGATTCTCTAGTTAAGAACTTGTACAATCACACTTCCATCTTGATTTCAAAGTTTTATATAACCTTCTTTTGAGTTTAGAGTCGTTAACTCATAAATATGATTGTTGAAATTTAAATGCCCATGCATTTAGTGCAGTGTCAAAGCCGTTAACGTACGTTTATCTCTCGAGTAACGTACGTTGATTCCATAACGTACGTTGCCTTCTGCTCGTAACATATGTTAGGTGTCTATTCTAGATTTTGTGTCATTTATCAATTTGAAGGAGAAAGCCTGTCTTGATTGTGACACATTCAGTTTTGTGTAGTCAATGCTTGAGAAACACTATCATACATTGTCATCCTTTTAGTAATGTACGTTAATTACTGTTTTGAATTTTGTATCTTTCAATCATCTTGAAGGCAAAATATTGATCTCGAACGAGACAATTTAGAGTGATTTGGTCGTGATGGTATATCCATTAACGTATGTTACTTCTGTATCTTAATGTACGTTAAATCAGAGTTCTGCCTTTTTGATTTTCTGGGTTACTTTATGAATAACGTACGTTATTCTTGGGTCATACGTATGTTATTTCTATTCAGTTCCATATACTTAGCCTACAAATTAATCTTCATCACTTTTACGAGTTAGCACACTATCAGGGACTCAAATTCTAATCAGCCTTGATCCAACAAATAGGACTCAAGAGTGCTAAAGTCTCTCGGGTAAAATTTTGATTTTCTATTATGGTTGCAACTCCTCCTATGATTCATCCCTCTTTCATTGTCTTCTATTGCTATACACAATTGAGGATTACTTTCGCTTTCGCTCATCAACATGTCTTTCTCTTTCAAAACAAATATCACAACATTTGAATGAATAGCATACATTTCAATTAAAATCGTTTGCATCAACAATGATTTTAACAAAAATAAACTATGTTCTTTATCCTTAATTTTCTCACCCATGTTCAACAGTTGACAGAGTAAACCATTAAGCACATAAATGTGGTCAAGAACGTTACCTCCTTCATCCATAGACATTTTATACAAATCCATCTTCATACAGAATTGGTTAGCCAACAACTTACAAGCATAAACGCTCTCTAATTTATCCTAAAAATTTTAGGAGATATCTCCTTCAACATAGTAATTTTAATTTGAGGAGCTACTGCTAACATAATAGTATTGACAACTTTTTTTTGAATTATATCCTATTCTGCATCCTTTATCTAGGCCTCTCCTCCAATAAAGCTATATCAAGACCTTGTTGCACTAAATAATAGTGAATCGTACTCTATGATAGCGTAAAGTTCTCTTTTCCATAAAAAAAAGGAACTCATACTTTAATGTCAAAGTTGACATACTTCTATTCTTTCTTTATTTTTCTTCCTTGAACCAAACCTATGACTCTGATACAATTTGTTAGGACTCAAATACTATAAGAGTACTAATAATAATAATAATAAAGAAAGAAAGAACACAGAGATTTTTTACGTAGTTCAGTCTTTTAACAATATATTTACATCCACAATCTCTGTTAATAAAGTTTATATAATTTTTAAACGAAAAAACTATGAAAATCTCTAACTTTCATAAAAGACCCAAATCTAAGTTTTTGTTATATTCAACAAAGGCCTAAAATATATTTATAATCTTTGCATCTAAATAATATAGGACAACTCATAGTATATTTTTCAAATCTAACTAATGAGGAATTTGGATGTTACCCAACATTTATTTCGTTTCACATTCATTTTTTTTATGATATGAGCAATACTTAAAAACCAGTCAGGTTCACCGTTTCACCGATTAAACCGAACGATTCATCGATTTTCCACCGGTCACTTATAGACAGACATGATTGGTAAAACCATATAAAAGCAGTCTCTAGTTTACTGATTAACTGGTTTAAAGAGTCGATTCGATTCAATTTTTATAACAATGAGTATGAATATAAGCTTTACCACAAAATCCTCTATGCTTTTTTGAAATAAAAATCCTCTATGTTTGATTGTCACTGTTACGTATATTAAATCGTTCAATATTAATAATAAAAATTGATAATTAAGATCATATAGAATGATAAGAATCGGCCTCAATATTTTATTAATTGCAATAACTTCCATAATAGTGGTAAGTCTATCTTTTGAACTACCATTCTCATGAGTAAGTTACTTTCTCTCACATCAAATCAATTGATTGATTATTCAAAATAAATATCTACCAAAGCAATCATAATAATCTGAATCTTATTATATATATATATATATATCATAAAATCATTGTTATTGCTGTAATTAGTTGGATTAAATAATTCAATTTGCTTTTTCGTGTTCACTCATCAAGATCAAGTTATCACATGCCAAGAACTTATGGGTTACAAATACACATATGCTTTTGTGTACACATCACTCTTCGCCAGCCTTCTTATCTTCCATTATTTAGTCAATTAATCTCTTCATTAGTGACAAGAAAAAAAAATTTCTGCACTCAAACAAAATATTATTAAGTACAAGAAAAGATAAGTCCTGGAAATCAAATTTTTTATAATATGGCGGTTTTTTGGTGAAGGAAATTTCAAGATCTGGCTAGTTTTCTCCTATTACAGTTTTGGACTTGACTTGTTAACGATCTACATGTATGTGAGCTTGAGTTTTTCTCATAATTTTTTAGATTTTTATTGAATTAATTTTAAAGTTTAATAAATTAAATTATTCACGCAAATCTTTAAGTTGTTTAGTCTTTGGTAAATTAATACTTATAAGATAAGGATGAATAGTTTTAATTCAAGATAGAAAATACTTAAGATAATGTTGAAATTCATTTTAGAATATTTTCTAAAGTGTTTGTTAATTTTATTAGAATGAAGACAGTGTAAAAAAAAGCAATTGATGGGAACATAAAATGCTTATCTTAGCATATTGTCAATATAATCATATCTTGTAAAAGCAAGATATGTAATCATTTGAGTTGATTTTATCATATGAGATTTAACAAACAACTAAAAAAATACAAAAATATTAGAATAAATATTTTTCATCTCATCCCAAATATTCTAAATGTTAACAAACACCCCTCAATAAATAATACCACACACTACTTGAGAGGTATTTGATAACTATAATTAAATACTTAATTTAAAAGATCAAGTAAGTGTTTAATAATTTTAAGTGTGTTTGATAACAAATAACTACTTAATTTAATATATTAAGCTAAAAATCACATATTTTTAAGTTAAAAGTTTTAACTTAAAATTTTCAACTGCTGATTATATTATTGTGTCATGTTTTTCAACTTAAATTAAAAGATTGTCTCATACATAATGAATTTTTTTTATTTTTTTTATCTCTACAAACATATTTTTATCAATTATTTTATTAAAGAGTTAAAATATTATTGCTTATTTTTAGATATTATTAAATAATTTTTCCAAACAGACTCGACATTTTTAATTTATAGTATTTAAAATTTATCTCTTTTTTTTAGCACTTAATTTATCAAATAAATTCTTAATATAAAGTTTTTTTTATACAGAGTTTAAAAAATTGTCCCAATTAGTCTCAATAATACTCTCTTTATTCTATTTTAAGTGTCAATTTTTTATTATAAATTTTAAGAAACTTTATTTAATACAATAATACTTTTTTTAAAATTTTCCATTGTATTAAAACTATACAAAAGAATATGATTAGTATAGGAAATAATTTTTTTAGAAATATGAACATCTATCATCGATATATGATTAATTTTAGTAATATTTTTATAAAAATTGAATTGTGATATTTATTGAGACAATCAAAAGTACATTTTTGTGATAGTTAAAATGAAATTGATGGAGTATATATTTCAAACTGTGACAAGTCGAATTTGAAGCTGCTAACCACCTTACATCCGTCCCTAATTAAACACTGTTAAGCTTGTAAATAATCATTGCGATTTAAATAATTTCTTTTAACTATTTATTTTTGAGTTTAGCGGTCAAAAGAGTCAAACAGTATATTGAGAATGCAAGTTCGATCTTTGTGTCTATACAGGCACTAAAAGAGATATAAAGAGATATAAAGACTATGAGATGCTAGTTTATTAAATCTCTTTAAACTGTCTACTTTAATTCATGAATTAACTCGATCACTTTCTTAAATTTTTGTAAAAAAAATAATCTCTTTCAACTATAACCTCAAATCATCTGCTAATTAAATAAACATAAACAGCATATAATAGAACAACTTGAAAGCCTGGGCTCGGTGGAGGAGGTAGCAAGTAAAGGCAAGGGCAGTAATGTCATCAACCAACACTCAACACTCCCACGTGTCCAAAACCCAAAACGAGTATTTTTATATATGCTTTGTTTCTTACCATATCACCCACAAAAGCAACCACCTCTTCATACATAATAAATCTTACATTTATCACTCTATTACAAAGCAAACCTAGTAAATTAAAACTCCACAAACCAAAGTACCATCCAAACACAAACATGAGAACCAGCAACCACTTAATAGGTTTACTAAACTTCATAACTTTCTTACTATCTATACCAATCCTGGGCGGTGGAATATGGCTAAGTAGTAGAGCCAACACAACAGACTGCATGAGATTCTTGCAGTGGCCACTTATCGTTATCGGTGTGAGCATCCTAGTGATATCTCTAGCGGGTTTCGCCGGCGCCTGTTATAGGAACACGTTCTTGATGTGGCTGTATCTGTTTGTGATGTTCTTCGTCATCGCCGCCCTTATTGGCTTCATTATATTTGCTTATTCGGTAACAGATAAGGGATCGGGAAGAGCATTGATAAACAGGGCGTACTTTGATTATTACTTGCAGGACTACTCGGGTTGGCTGGAGGAAAGAGTTGCGAGTGATAAGTACTGGAGTAAGATAAGTTCTTGCATTAGAGATTCGAAAGTTTGTGGGAAGATGGGAAGGACTTTTAATGGTGTGCCTGAAACTGCTGACATGTTTTATCAGAGAAGGCTTAGTCCTATTCAGGTATGTAAATAATTCATCTTTTTTTTAATTAATCTTTCCAACTTTCGCTTCTTTTCTCCATCAATATAAACACATATACATGGGATGGGATGAGAGTAATTATTTGTGATTTTAAAGAGTAATAATTATTTAATTTCTTTTTATTGTTTTGTTTCTGGTGAACTTGAGTTTTAGTTTTTGTAAAACGATGATACTGTGGACAGTTTAATTACTACTTCAAATATGATCTGCTATTCTTGATAACACAAAAAAGTATGAATCTCTAGCAGGAAGGAATGAAAAAAAAAGAAGAATTTTGAGAATTTTCTTTCCACATGAATATTCTACTTTTTTTTTAATGATGTTATATTTTACATAAAAAAAATATTGAATAAAAAGGCAGTTGTTGTTGTTGTTTTTATTCGGAAGAAGCATGTGAAGGAGGCCCCTAATTGCGGTTTCTGCGGCAACGACAGCTTTTGTATTTACAATGACCATAATAACCCTTCTTTTCTTATATTATAATTTTACGTTTCATCATATTTTAACTTCAATTTTTTAATTATATATTTTAAGAACTTTTATTTAATATAATATTTTTAAAATTTATTTTCATATTAAAATTATAAAATTAGTGTTTAATTATATAAAATAAATATCTCTTAAAAATATAAATTTTTATTATTGATATAAAAATATTTTCATAATATTTTGATATATAAAAATATTTTCATAATATTTTTTTAAATTTTAAATTATAATATTTATTTTAATTCAATTAAAATATATTTTTATGACACCTAAAATAGAACAAAAGGAAAATTCAGAAAATCATCTTTGTTTCTTAGCGATACGGATTAATAAATATCTTGGTAAAAAAATTCATCTAAACCGATATTTTTCATGTGCCCATATTTTATCTTTTCGTGTATGAGATATAAAAAAAATAGAATTGTAAATTTATATATACACTAATGCTCGTTTGTTTGGCGGAAATTGATTTTCTGTCGAAAATATTTTCTACGTTTTAGAATTTTATTTTCCGAAATTATATTTTCTGACATTTTATATTTAAATATTTAAAAATATAAAGAAAAATATAATTTTATATTTTAGAATAGAGAATTTTTTTAAAAAATATACTAAGAATAATAATTATTTTTTTTTTGTTGATTTTTAAGTTATAATTTTTGTGACTTATTTTTTTTAAAATCAGGAAAATATTGTCCTAATAAATGAATTCTTCCGAACAAACGGAGTTTAAAACAGATATTTTTAGTGCAAGAAACAGGTTTGAGCAATATTACTTTTTTTAAAAAAAAAAAGTTTTCTTCCCTTTTCCTTGATGAGAAGAATGTTCCCTTTTTATACTATTAGGTTCTAATTTATTTTCTTTCTAGGTTTTTGTTTTCCTCTGTTTCCCATTTTTTAAATTTTAAGGATAAACTTGAGAGAGAAGGGAAAGGGAAAAGAAATAATAAGAATCTTATCTTACCCAATTGAAGTTTGGCTTTTTCTGGAACACATGAAAGCTTAGTTTCATTCCTGAATCGTTTGGTAGGCAAACATAATAAAGAACCTTCCTGCAAAACTTAAATTATATGGCACAAGGTATCATGTAAATGAGGGTTAGGTTTTGCTCTTAGATTTTATTTTTTCTTTTGGCATAAACCACTGCTGTTATATTCTGTTCATCTTGGGTTTATTAGTTGATGTAACACCAGAGGTTGCTTGATAATGCTTCCACTTTTAATGACTAGCTACTGAGTGGACAACAATATTTGTCGTCTTTTGTTGTTGTTATTATGGTTGGTATGGACTCTTCTGAAGATAGCTTATGAACTACAATTATTAGGACCCATCTCATATTAAAATCTGCATTCTAAACAGATAAATCCAATCCATTTGTTTCCTTCTATTGCAAACAAAAACACTTGTTTTTAGCCATAATATTCGGTTTCTTCGTGTTCATTTTACATCATGCCTTGGTTCTTAGCAGAGACATTAAGGATAAGCTTTAATTTTGCCTTGTAATTGCCTTGAACAGTTCTATTCTTAGTATTTTGCGTAGCATAGAAGCTAGATAGTATGACAGGATCGTTCTGATGGATGTGTGCTACTAGCCCATCGCTGTAAACGCTAAATGAGCCTATTGTAGTAAATCTGAATTGCGTGAGTTCTAATTGCTACTATTTTTTCTATTAAATCTGTAATTTTTTGCGTAGTCTGGATGTTGCAAGCCACCGACGGAGTGTGGGTACACATATCAGAACGAGACAGTGTGGGTACAAGGAGGAGGTGTTGTGTACAACCCAGATTGTAACCTGTGGAACAATGATCAGCAACAGCTTTGTTATTCATGCAACTCATGTAAAGCGGGTGTATTAGGGAGTCTCAAAAAGAGCTGGAGGAAGGTGTCTGTGATTAATATCGTTGTTTTAATCATCCTGGTAATTGCATATGTCATTGGTTGTGCAGCTTTCAGGAACAATCGTAGGATCGACAACGATGAACCTTATGGTGAAGCAAGGATGACAAAGGCACATCCTGCCAGGATCCACCTTTGATTTCATCGTGTCCACACTAATAAGGAAGGAGGATGTAATGTTATCTTTTGGTTTTGGTTCTCTGTTTAGGATTGCTCTCTATTTTGGGTATTAAATTTTGATGCTTTTCTGTAAATGTAAGATTAAATTAATGTAAATTCAACACTAATGAAGCATGGACTTTAAAATTGAAAATTGCACTATTTTTATAAATTTCCAGTTATCGGATTAAATAGAATAATCTGTCGGTGACTTTTATTTGCAAAAAAAACCTCTATAAGAAAAATATACCCAATTTCAATTTTGCCAAGACAGGTAAAAGGATGCCACAAGCAACGTCCACGAGTGAGAATGCGTATTTGAGAATTGCAGAATTTAATGGATAGAATATTATAAATATAACCATATATTTAATTAATAATTTGAACAATCACAAAATAAAAATAAATAAGCTGTATGAAATCGAAAAATTAAAGTGGCAATTACTCCAGTGTTAGTTTGTAAGTTTTCTTTTGTAAAAAGAGCATCTAAGTTTGATTAATTATAAATATAACTATTTTTAAATTCATATTATAAAAGGTGTTGATAATTAGTAGATAATTATGTAAACTACCATGTTTTACTTTTAATTGTTTACAGTGCTCATTTATTTTTAAACGTGTAAAATACAACAAAGTAATTTTTAATTCATTTATGCCAATTTCTATGTTAAAAAGTGCAAATTTAGTTACATTTACATATTTGTTTACTTTTACAGTTTGTGGTGTTTAAATTTCATCATTTTTAGCAAGTAGATGAGTTTCCTATTTTGTTTGTATATTCTGATTTTTAACAAGTTGATATGATTATTAGTTATGAACATATATGAATAATAATGAATATAATAAATATCTGTTCTTTTAATAGATCATGCCGTTGAATCTCCTCATTTTAACCAGTTGTTAGTTTCCTATTTGAACTGCATATTCTAATTTTTAGCAAGTAAATATGATCATCATTTATGAACATATATATGAACAATAATAAACATTGTAAACATCTGTATTTTTTTAGATAGTACAGTTTGAATCTTCTGATTTTGTTGATAAAGAAACATTATATAATGAACATATATGAACAG
Organism: Breynia disticha f. nivosa; assembly: GCA_948193385.1. Taxonomy (NCBI): domain Eukaryota; kingdom Viridiplantae; phylum Streptophyta; class Magnoliopsida; order Malpighiales; family Phyllanthaceae; genus Breynia; species Breynia disticha. The sequence goes on from CANYCX011232371.1 coordinate 13,722, forward strand.
AAATGTATATTTTTATTTTCAAATTAAAAAATGACTTATAAACAATTATTTGAACACTTTTTAATTGTTGATACATTATATAACGAACACATTTGAACAAAAATGTACTTTATTTTCAAATTAACAAATATAGAACTTGTAGATAATTTGTATTTATAAAAAAATTATGATAAAACACATTTGAACAACAATGAACTTAGTTCATGCCTGGATTGCGTTTTGTCTTTTGTAGTTTTGTTGTGAATTGTATAATGTAAAAATATTGATTTTTGTTGTTCACAATCGTTTGTAGATTTTTTTTTAATTTTCATTTATGTCTAAGTTGATAAATGTTGAATCCTCATTTTTAGGATTAAATATGGAAGTTATTAAATGCCATTCTTTAATTTTAGGGGTTATTATGACAGTTTGTTTATGATAACTGTTTGAATTTAATTACTTATTGTCAATTACTCAATTACTGATAATGAGTATTTTTAAATTTTTAAAAGAGCTTTTGTGCATATCTACAAACAATAAATTACAATATGACATTTATACAAAACAACAAAATATTTGGACTTTTTACACTTTCTATTTCTATATTGGGCATTGGCCTAATTTTTGGATAATTAGCAATGATTATATTTAACTGATAGCCCAACAATACTTACAAGGAGTTATCATCCTCTAATACAATCTCACAAAGATTTAAAATAAAAGTGAAGACAATGATAACTTTAATTTCTTCATACTCTTATTTATAAGTGAACATGACTAACCATAAAGTGTGATGATAACAGTAACAAATTTCATGAAAATTTTTTATAGTAATTCTGTCCACTATTACTTTTATGTTTTGTTGTTACAAAATTGTCACTATTCTTTTATGCTTTGTAAATATAACCACTTAAATTTTTTTTATTGTGTTAATAACCAACTTAAAATTTTATATTATGTATATAACATTTTTACTAATTAGGAAAGTTAAATAAAAAGAATAATTAGAGATAATGATTATCCTCAATTTAAGTTACACACCCTAACCTAAACACTTTCAAATTCATCTAAAACTCATAATACTCGTTTTCTTGTCTCTGATTCACATTTCTCTCTTCTCTCGTTTATGTTTTTCTCTAGTTTTTTCAACTATTCCTAATCGTTTTTTTATCTTTGAAATTTCTTCACAATATATCTCAAGTATTCAAGAAGATGCGTTAAAAGAAAAAACAAAAGAAGTGTAGAAGATATCTCAGATGGAGCATGTCAACCAACAAAAAAATCAAGAAAAATTGAAGAGTAAGACTATTTCTCTCGATGTTGAGCAAAAAATTCCTTTGGTAAAAAATTTTACATTTTTTAATTCTTGTTCAATTGTGATATGTAGAAGTTGTGGGTTTGTATGATAAGTTCAATAATGTGAACCTGTGTGAATGTTTGTAAGGTTTTTTTTCATGTAAAACGATGAATATGCTCTTTTGTAATAATAGTTATTCTATTTTTTATTTTTTAAGTTCTTTGTGGATGTTCACGAATTTTTGTGAACTTTATTTGAATTACTTATTGTGTCATAATGTTTGCACAAAATTGATTATATTTTAATATGAACATTCGTGTAATTTTTGTAGTGCATTAATGATGGGGTTCTCTTTTATAAGATTCTTAAAATTGGGTTTGTGTAACTTAAATTAAACTTATTTGAACTGTTGTGAACATTTTTTCAGTTAAGGTTTGTGCATGCTGTAAGTACAAATTTTTTTTATGTGAACAATTGTGAACATTTTTTTTTAATTTGTAAAGAATTTTTAGAGTTATCTCATTTCATTTTTTGGTGAAATGTATTTGAATCTCATTGTAATGTGAACTTACTTTTTTTGTGAATTTTTTGTATTATGAATTGTGTTGATGTGAAACTTTTATTTATGAATTATGGTGCAACATGTGTGTGAGACCCAAAATTTAAAAACACTATTTTCCAAATATTTAAACCCATTCAAGAAAAACATGGATATAGAAAAACGTTAATCAACTTTTACAATCAATATAGTTAAAATACACTCAAACAAATTCACTTTTGAAATTCATTTACGAATAATCCATGTTTTCTCAAATACGTGCTCAAATCCTTCTCGCGAAATCCTGCTAAACCTCCACAATCATTTAGAAAATAAATGGGGGTGAGTATAAAATATACTCAGTAAGAATTCTTAACTTAAAATAATTTAAATAATGTGTAGGGGAAAAATGAAAATCAGAATGAAGACGTGCCTAACTGTCTTCTCCCTATGGCATCTCCGTATGCCAGTCAAACAGTTCACACAGATAGAAATAACGCACAACATATAAACCACACAGGTTTATACATTAAATCAGCACACAACATTATCTAAATAATATAGATCATAAAGGTCCCTGTGAGACTCAAAATTAAAAACATTATTTTCCAAATATTCAAAACCATTCCCAATTTTAATTTCAAATCCTAAAACTCAGTTGCAATGTAAACATGGATATAGAAAAGAGTTATTAAACAATACAATATGAAATGTAAAAATAAATACACTTCTTTTAAAACATCATTTCCAAACTATCCATATTTGTGAAGTATGATAAGGCCAAATATGCACCTCTATTCTATTCATATTCTTGTATATCTTCATGTTATTTTGATAGATAAACCATGTGATTTTATAGGTTTATGCTCATTTTGGTTTTGTCTAGGTGCGATTAAAGAACGTGAAGAATTTACTATGGTTTTGATGGAAAATCCTGGCACATCGAGCGGGGCCATTGCGGAGCCTGGAATGAGGACTTGGTTTGGCTTGCAAGTGACATGTTTTGAGGCAAAAATGGGGGCATCTTGATAGTCACGAACGTTGTTGAAAAACACCACAAACGTGACCCACTTGAATGGTGCATTCCTAAGTCAGAATAGGAGTCACGAACGTGACTCAAAGTGGACATCACGAACGTGGTCTGAATCACCACGAACAAGACTTGGAAATGGAGGCAAATGTTGGTCAGAAAAGGCACCACGATCGTGATTCACTCAACCACGAGTAAACCTCACTCATGACTCCTCATTGAAGCAACAAAAGAATGATCAGAAGGTGCACCACGGACGTGGTACTCTGAACCACGAATGAGGCAGCCAAATGTGACTCAAAATTGGATGCAACTTGTGGACAAATGGGTGTCACGTTCCTGACACCCCTGAGTTACGAACGTGACTCAATGTTAACAAGCAAAAGTGGGGCAGAATGGGAGTCACGAACGTGACTCATTTGAGTCACGATCGTGACTCACTCGTGGTTCACAAAAATATGGCCAAAACTGTCCTTAAAAATGAGGGTTTAAGT
>CANYCX011232478.1:0-12562 GCA_948193385.1 Breynia disticha f. nivosa
GTGTGTTTATTTCGAACACAATTTTTAATTTTAAATAGTAATATTATTTTATTCATAAAAATAAATAAATAAAATAAAAATTGGACAATTCTTTTTATAAATGATTTATGGGCTATGATCTCGTGTTTGTTTCCATATAACTTGGGATTATTACATACACAAGCAATTTTTAATTATGGTATTCAATTTTGGAGTGCATTTTCAAATATACCAATTTTTTAAAATTTCACTTCCCATGTTCTTTCAAAAATCAACCCACTAACTTCCCATTAACTTCCTAATTTGTTACAATTGAATAACTTTTAATGAGCCTTGTATCTATGTAAGAATCCCAACTGTATAACCGTAAAAACCCATTTAATAGCCCAAGAATTGAACCCAACCCAGTGGTCCACAACTATCAGAGGCTGAAAGATTTTGAAGCCCAATAACGCACAGAGAATACCTCCGCACACGTCCCCCTTCTCCATCGAAATCACGTGGGATCCACTCTTACTTTTCACATCATCCAGCTGTCTCATCACCACCCTTAGTACTGACACGTGTCATCCATGTAAACGCAGCTCACATTTCCGAGAAACACCGAATAAATCCTTAAAAAACTACCGGTCTTCCCAAAGCACGAATCCCTGTATCCAATCACCCAAAAATCGCGCCACTTTCAGTTAACTCTCAAGCCCTCCCTACTGCTCCGCTCTATTCTCAACTCCTAAAATGTTCCCAACCGGAGGAGACACCCCTACAAGGTAACGGCATTTCTCATCTTCCTCCCTCGTCTCATTTCATTTAATTGTATTTGTGATATTGAACTGATTTTAGTTGCTTACCAATTCAATTGCTGTCAAAATTGACTTTATTTAGTTTGTTTGAATGAAAGGTATGAATTGTTGAGCATGGTGAAGAAACATTCAGCATTGTTAGGCAAAACGATTGAGCAAGACGATGACGTGTCAGATGTTGAAATGGATGGTCAATTTTGGCATGATGTCTTGGATTTGTATTTTATTTGCGGGAAAGAATCAAGGGGGCGACAAGATGATGATCTCGTGTTTTTCGTTAGGAAATTGGTTCGTATTTTGTTTCTAATTGTAGCATTTTATTGGATGAATGTTCTTTGAGTAATAATTGTTTTCTCGACGCGTTTTCGTGCTTGTAGGGCACGCAAGGATATGGTTTTAATGACAATATGAATGGTATTCCTCCTTACTTTGTTCGCAGGTGGGCAGCTAAGGTAAAATCAGTGCGGAATTCAAAATTAAGCTTATTGTATGCTTGCAGAGTTTGTTTTTTTTTGGCTTGTTTTTGTTGTTGTTGTATTTGGCATTTGATATGGGTAAGATGTTCAATGTGAGTACTAACGATGTAAAGTAATCAATCTTGAAAAATGGCTGAGTTGAAATTTGATTATCCTTCCTGTGTTTTTGTGATTTTTGTTTTCGATTGAATGTGCTGTTTTCGTTGCCTTCTTTTTAAGCCTCTAGATTTGAGTTTTGTATTGGCTCATTTTGTGAAGTATATAATTTGCCAACCAGTTGGAAGATTTAATTAGCGAAAATTCAGCTGAAGTGGATTGGAGGCGCTCGTTTTACTTGAATTTGATTGAACACACTTCATTCACTGTGACTGTAGCGATTTGCAGGTACTAGTTTTCATTTACAGCATACCCTTGCTCTCAGTTTTTGAATGCTAGAGTAGAGTCAGTTGTGGAGTAGAGTTGGGATTTATGTGTTCGTTAGTGTGCTAAATGATGCAACTTTAGGGCTAAGCTCATGGAAGAGGACCACGAGGTGAATATTCTTGCTTAACATAGACATTGCTGCTTAGTACTCCTAATGCTGCTGTGTGAGCAATAAAATTGACTGTACGATAAAAATCTTGTAGTTTTTGCTATGACCATTATGATTTACTCCTCTTGTCATGAAGTTTATCGATTTGCATTAAGTTTTTCAATGATTTTGATTTCAATGCACGAGGATTGGTTTTCATTTAACTATTTTGTCGTGTAATTAGTTGAAATAAAAGAGAAGGTTAGTTTCACAAATGATTTTGTGATTGATAATTCTCACTTCTAATTTTCAGCCACCAGGACCTCCGTAATCATCGGACTGGGAAAGATACCCCATTAAATCCTATATACAAGGTACTGTCAGCTTTATTTAGTGGTTTAATTGTTACAGTTGAAGAATTTTAAGCATTTCATAATTTTATCAGAGTGAATGTAAAAACTTTTAGATCAGCTTTAGCTTGTCTCTGGAAAGTATGCTTGATATGCATCTCAGGAAAGAAATTTGTCTATTATTTCTCGATAATGATGAAGCCTTTATGGTGCCTGGTTTCTGAGCAGGTTGTAAAGACTGTCTATGCTTCACCAAGTCGTGTGGATTTTCATTTGGACGCAAGAAAGGCAAGTTCATTGAGATTCTCATCTTGACATTTTTACTGGTTCTTGCTGTTCATTGTTCATCTGACAGTGTTCTATTTTTAATTAGGAGGTAGAGACAACACCTGCCTATCCAGATATCTGTTTTGCTATTGATGATTTTGACTCCACCTTTGATGCAGTGGTAATCTCTAAGTTTCATTTAATCTTGATTTTGTTTTCCTTATTGATCAGTCAGTTACAGATTTCATTTGCAGGTTGACTATTTAACATTCTTTGGAAATTAGTTGCATCTCTTGTGCTGTTTGCCTCTTCATCTCTATAAAATTCTGTGTTTTTGCATTTTTCTTCTAAAAGTATTATATATATAGATTAAATATTAAATGATAGAACTTACACACCACTCCCTTCTGCGTCATCTTCAAATATCATTGTTTGAGCCTGTCCACTGTGCAGTATTCATATTCAAATGAAAGGTTTATTGCAAAATGTTCTGACTTTCAACTAACAGGGACCCATTTTGGTAATTACTTTTCTGGGTAAACTTATGAAGCCCAGTCATCAATAAACAATTTTGCATTTTTAGCAATATGTGGCAGCACATATACATGACTATGGAAAATCAGTATCCAGAAGTAAGACTAACCTTTAGTTACTGATGTTTGACTTTACTTGACTAACCCATGAGAACTACAGAATGGCCATACGTGATTTTTACGACTGATAATGCATAAATTTTGCAGGTTTTAACAGAAATAGACCATTGCTATTGTGTACTTCTTAATGCACATGATGGAGCAGCATTTCCCAGTGAAAGAGATCCTCAAGATAATTCTAGCTGTAATTCCAGTTCCAGAAAATCAAAGGTTGGTTCAACTTTCTGTGCAAATGTGAATATTATTTGTGTTATTGTATAAGCTCAGAAGATCTTGGAAATCATTTGACATCCTGGTGAATGGATTTCAGATCACTCTATTCTCTGGATTTGTTAGCTATCAGATGGTTCGAGATGCATATGACGGTATCTCTTTTCACCTGAGTGATTTAGTTTATATTGTGATTCATCTTGAAGCTTTCTATTGAGGGGGCTAGGAGATAAACTGGGCTTGTTTGTGTTCTGGTATCCCTCATTTGTTGCACTCAATTTACAGCTGGAAAGTCTCGATTTGGGAGTCTGCTTTCATTTGGTCATTCCACTGGAAAAACAGATAGACTTTATATGAAGGGACCTGGAGGAAGGGGAGAGGTGGAAGTTGCAGTTTCAGGTGTTGCAGGTAAAAACTGATTGCTTTATGTTTTTATTGTTCTTTTCCTCTTGTTGTGAAGGCTGCCTGAAAAATAATATTGCCCCTGAGATTCCCCTAACTATCCATGATTATCTTGTTATAACGATGTAGCACTGTGAATTATAACGTGAATGATTTGCATCCCTCCAAAAGGCAATCCATTTTCAACCTTTTGGGTGGCTTGGATCACTTGGGCCGCTAAATTATCTTATGATCCATAGAAGAGCACATTCTCTACTTTGAGATGCAGTTTTGCTGAATCTAGTTTTCTTATGCCAGATCAAAGCCAACAGGATGTTGGCCCATTCTCACCTGTTATATCAAAAAGAGGTTTTGGAATTGGCTCAATTGTCCGTCAAGCAGCAAGTGTTGCATCTGTAGCAGCAAAACATGCAATTGCAGCTGCTGCTGCCTCCAGCACAGCTGAAGACGAAATGTTGCCGCTCAAATGCTGCTTAATGTCTGTATCATTACCTTGGGAACATATTGCTTATGATCTTTTATTTAAGGTTTACTTCACTTCTAATCTTATGTTTATGACAACTCTTTGGCAGCAGCAAGTGGCTGCTTGCATCTTCGGAAGCATACTAATTTTTTCATGCATTCCACAGGGAAGCCCTCCAGTGAATTTGTAATCACGTTTGTCGTTCAACACTCCGGTAAATTGCAAATCCGAGAAGTTTCTGTCGGCTAAAGGGAGATTCAGGCGAAAACCTTAACTGGAAAATGATATGCAGTGCCGACCCTGTCGATTACAGTAAGTAAACCACTTGTAATCCAATTTGTACATGAAAAACCCTGCCTGTCTCTTTCCCTGGCCTCTTTTTCCTCCATGCATTTTACATGTTACACCAATAGCTTTGTATTGTGATGTTGTATAGCAATAATAACTAAATTCTTTCCTCAGTTTAGTTCATTTCTGCTGTAATCTGCTCTCCACTTAACTTCTAATCACTTCTGTTAAGTTGGATTTCTTTAAATGAAGCTGAAGGTGAAGATGGTCCTTAACTAAATGATGTCCCTCTCTCAATTCCTTTAACGAGAAGTCAAAAGCACAAACTTTATAGTATATCTTTTGGAATCATGAACAACCATCCATCCATCCTGCCTTCTAATCTTCAAACTTACCAGTCACATCCTTCTTTATTGCCACCGTAGCATATAAGATTTCTGCTCTTATTGGTGCTTTACTCTCTCCATTTGGCCTTCAATTGGAGGGTACGGTATCCACATTGCATATGATTTCCTTAGCTTTATTACTTACTCTCTTTCTAGCTGTATTCTTTTTCGATAGCTACTACGTGTCTGTCAATCTCCTAAAGATTCCACCAAAACTGCTCCTTTAGCTTTCATTGCGTTGCTTGAGTTGATCAATTGACGCGGCATTGCTATTCGAGCAAGAGCATCTAAATCATTCTTGCGTGTTTAATGAAACAATTGGAATTCGTTGCTACAGAATACGTTTCTAAGCTCGACTAGTCTTCGGAACTGGATTCTGGGTTCTTTATGGTCTCAAGTTCTTGGCATTTTGTTCTCCAATATGAATTTTCCGCACCAACTCTTATGTTGTCTCGTAATTCTCGTGGTCCTGCACAGGAAAGCCTATAAAATACAGTACAAGTGATCCAAATAAGAGTGGATGTATTAGAGCTATCAATTCGTGGTAGACAGACTTGATATAATTGTGTTGTATTATTTTTTTTTATCAAATGTCATTATTATTGGCAAAAATATTACAAAAATTGAATTCATGTCGTTCGTGTTGTGTTATAAATGTATAATCACAAATCGTATTATCGTGTTAAAAATTGAGGATATATATGCATATAGATGTCGAAAGAGGTGGATTGAGTAGCAGTTATGTGGGATAGGGTCTAAATTCTTGCCGAACTCTACTTTTTTGAATCCAATGAAGCTTGTAGTAACTACAATCGTTGCCAAGGTTTACAAGAAGAGTGCAAGAAGTGAAATTTGCTTCGTAAACATACTTTAGAAGGAAGGAGAAATGTGGAGTGGCGGCAGCACATGATAAAAGGCTGCTTTTGCAGACGAAACACACAAAGTTGTGTATTATTCTTCGCTTTAGCAGAGACCAATCTTATAATAACACCATCAACGTGTGCATGTTCGCCTCCACTATTGCTTCTCTTTTTCATTCAACTTCAACACCATATTCACCAACTAACCTCCAACTAAATAAAACTACCATAATACATCTAATTTATACATTGAGGAATCCTTATTATTTAAGTAATTCCATTACACAACTGTCAATTTCTTATACACGATAATATAATTTGTGAGTACATCTTAATGACACAATACGAATTCAATTTTTGTAACCTCTATGTCACAAATAATGATATTTGATACAAAATAATACGATACGATTACGACACAACTAACACAAATCGACAATTCTAATCAGATAGGACAACAGAATGTGCATCCCATGTTAAAGTACCATAATTTCTATGACAAACAGTTGATATAAAGATTTAAGAAATGGGAGGAGACCAAATTCTGCTACAATGGGAGCAAACATACATACAGAACCCAGTGGTTTGACACTAACTGAAAGAAAGGCTTTTGTTTTGTGAGATACAAACAGCAGCTTGTTTTAGACGGTGATTTATTTAATTGTTTTCACAATTAATTATTTAAATAATTAAACAGTGATGTGTTTTATGGGTTTTTTTTTTTATAATTCTTTACTTACAAGATTCGGACCTCTTCCTTAAAGTAAAACGTATTCAACCAACCACTTTAACTGTAGTCTAGAGTTAAATTAATTTTAAATATTACCAAAAATTTTGGTAATATTTATGTAAACCAGTCCAATTGATCGAGTTTCTCGTCCGACCAAAAATCAGTTTATTTTATTTTATTGAGTTTGATGTATCTTTGATTTTTAATGTAAACCCGGATTGAGTTTAATGAGTAATTTGCCAAATTTTTGATTTATCTGACCTAATCGGTCCAAGTTATAAAACACTATTTTTTTTTATCTTTAAAAAGCCATTAACACAGAGTGAAAATTAACAATTTCTCTCTTATGATCTCCTCTGTATTTTATCTGGCTTCCAAAAAAACATTTGTTGAAAATTATGTAATCTTAAATTGAGACAGAAAAATATCATTAAAAAAAGTGACTATCCCATCTTGCATTTCACAAAGATGCTTTTGCTTTCTTGTTACTGCTTCCTTGTTCAATTGTATATATGCTTCTGTAGATGACCTAATTATCCAAAATCATGCTTTGTTTAAATATTTTTGTTCATATTAGAGTGTCTTGTCTTCCTTTTTTAATCATTTTCTTCATCGGTTTCTTTTTCATTTAATCAATTATCAGTTCCTTTGTAATCATTATTATTCCATTCTATTATCTCCTCATGTTTTCTTTTAGTGACCACGAATACTTCGTATAGACTTACTATTCACTTGTTTCCAATATACTCCATTAAATCTTACTCAAATCAAGTTTAAAGCATATAATCTATCCTCCTCCAAAAAATCTATATATATATATATAAAAGAAAGCTATTGACATCGTCATTAATTGTTAACGCATGCCAGTCAATTAAAGATATTGACATTAATAATGTTGATATGTATTTTCTTAATATTTTAATTTTTTCACAATTTATCTTTTTTTTATATCTTTCTATCTATATACTAAATCTAAATACATTAGCATCCTCCATCTCTTTTCATTAATAAAAAGTTTTATAAATTTTCTAATGTTTATTAAATAATTATACTTATATTGACTTTAAAATTTTAACATACAATTTATATTAAAAATTTATTTTTATTAACTAATTTACATTAACTATATTAGAAAATAAATATAATAATAAATTCTAATGGTATATAAAATATTATATATATTGATAAAAAAAATTATTATTTTTATATATAATAAAATGTTTTTAATAAAAATGAGATGATGCTTATTTAAATATTATTAATAATATTTATTTGGAGTGGATGAATATTATAAATTAATACTAATTAAATAAATATTTTATAAATATAATTATAACTTCATAAATAAAAAATCTCATAAGAGAAGTTAAAATAAATAAATAAATAAATATAATTTATATTGAAATTATCATTTACATGAAATAATTTATAAGAAAAGATATTATAATTTATATTATCAAAATTAATATAATTGTAACATATTGCAACCCGCCGCATCGCGCGGACAAAAATACTAGTATTAATTACTTTTTACGACGAAAATCGAAAACATTTCGTTCAAAATTGGCCCTTTTCTCGTAGAGTATATTACACACTAAACACAGTGTGTAAAACAGATAAACACCTTTTTTTTTTACTTTAAATTATTACCATATGAAGCATTGCTGTAAAGTGATATATTCAATTTTATCCCTTAGAAATACGAATGTTCAAAATAGGCATACTGCCCTGCCTAGCTATTTCCATAGAGCACGGCTTGGACAACTTAAAATCAACCTAACCATCCTACGTGTTATTTGTGATTTTACATATGTAAATCCTGCTAATAAACTTGTACCCTATTTTATTAAAAATTACATAATCGTAAAAAGAATTTAAAATACACCTTATGTCTTGCAATTGGTCTATAATTAAAACTTATTAATTTCAAGAATAAATTACACAAAAAACAAAATAAATATAATTTTTTATGATATTGAAATAATATTTTCAAAAACTAAAGGCCAAAATTGTAACTTAATGAGACTCTAAGGACTAGTATGTGATTTATAACTTTAGGGAGTGATTTTGCTATTTAACAAAATACAATTGGACAAAAACTATAATTTTGAATAAATAAGGTCAAGGCGATTTACTTTCATGACTATGAGAATTTTGATGGACTAAGAGTCCATTTATTTGACGGAAAATGAATTCTTTAGGAAAATATTTATCCGTGGAAAATCAATTTCTGAATTTTATTTTTCTAAATTTTAATTTTTTTTTGTTTGACAATTACATGAAAATGAGATGAAAAAATATTTTTTATATTTTTGTATAGGAAAGGTGAGTGTTTTTACGAGTAAAAATGCAAGGATGATTATAAACTTGGAAAATGTAATTCCATGTTTAATATGGAAGAATATTTTCTTCGAAAATAACTTGAAGTGATTTTGATTTTCCTTTTGACTAGAAATTTATTTTTCACTGACTTTTTTTTCTATCAAAACAAACTTTAGAAAATTAGGAAAATATTTTCCAAGAAAATGCAATTCTCGAAATAAACGGAGCCTAAAATAATAATTTTAAAGTTGGGGACCAAAACTGCATTTTTTACTAACTTTAAGGTATATTTTACAGAATTTTGAAGTTTAGAGGATAAATTTATTCAATACAAAACCATAAGGATGGCAATTGTAATTTTGTACTACTTGATAAATGTAACATGAACTCTAGTCAAATTTCAAGAACTATGTGGTAAATGTTCATTTTTTCTTAATAAAGATGGCAATGATCACTTTAATTGAGTTATTATATTAATTAACATACAATTGATAATTGCAATACACAAAAATTTACGAGTCCAAATACATCTACATGTATAATGCACATGTATATTGTAAGTCCACAAATTCTAACAAATTACACTTTGATTGAGATAATGAACTTTTATTTTTCAAATTACAAACGTAATTTGTTGTTTATATGTTCTTGTTTGATTCTTCGTGATTAAGCTAAGCTAAGTTTGCTCTCTTCATGTTCTAAACACCCTTTTAACTAACAACATTTTTAACTCTAAATTTTTTTAAAAAAAAACATAACAAAACAAAAGCAAGAAAGCAAACTAAAAGAGGTCTCCACCATCTTGCCACCTGACCCCAGAAAAGTATGAACACATTGAAAATGATTTCTCTTAAAACTTTTTGACGAAAATACCCTCAGTTCCGTGTCCTGAACGCTCTCCATTTTCCTCCATAAATACCCATCCCCTTAACTTCATTCTTCCCTTTTCCCTCTCCTTCCTTCCTCCTCTCCTGTTTGAAAAAAAAAAACCAGTTTTTTTAAAACTTTTGTTCTTCCTTTTCTTCGTTTCAACAATGTTTTTTGACCAAGAAGTGGTCCAGCTTCCTTATCCAGATTTTGAACAGACCATATTCACACCCAATGAGATTGAGGAACTCTTGCCCATCTTTGAGTCCCCAAAGGCTAGCTCAAACTCCGGTTCAGATGAGTCGAACCGTTCGGTTTACTCCGTTGAGGAGAGAAAACGTAGGCGCATGATATCGAACCGACTCTCGGCTCGAAGGTCCCGATGCAGAAAGAAGAGATATGTGGAGAAACTCACAGAGGAATTAGGCGGGTTGAAATCAAAGAACCAATATCTTAAAGACCAGTTAGGTTCAGCTTTAAGCCAGTGTTACGCTTTATGGAGAGAAAATGAACGTTTAGAATCCGAATCTGCAACTCTCAAGGCGACGCTTTCGGATTTATCTTATACATTAAAAGCCATGCACGCCATGCAAAATCAACACCAACTTCCTCAAACATATGTCTAAGCTTAAAATTTAACAGCCCATAGTAAGTAATGATTAGATCAAATAAAGCTGTAAGAAAACGAAATAATATTAGGGCAACTCTCTCTCCGTATATCATTCTCACTATCTTGCCAAATATGCTAAGGAATGTAGTTAATACTGCTGAAAATCAAATTCTCCAGTATTAAAACTTAGTTTTAACAAAACCCTAACGAGCACGAGTTGTGTAACAAAGTCGAGATCTTGGCTTTTGGTCCTGTCGAGGACTTTCGTTTTTAGGAAGACACGTTTTGTTTTTAGCAGCTTATTACGTGTTAGGGCTAGCGATGAGGTTAGGTCCACTGCTATATGTATTAGGGCTAACATTTGTAAGCTCCATAGTTGTTGAATCGGTAGCAATGCTCTTAGTGTTAAAAGCAATGTATCTTGTAAATATATTTCCCATTTTTTTTCAAAGAGAATCTAGTGATCAATGCTTTGATTATCTTAATTATTATGTTTTTGGTTCCTGTTTGTTTGGATTATTCTTGAAATTAATTATCGAAACACGACAAATTGGACCCACAAATCGGCAGCCCTACCTAAAAAGATTCCTTTCAAAAAAATTGATGCGACTAAAGTTTGTATGTGTTACGTATTAATTAATTAATAAAATAAAGTGTTTTAAAATTCTTGTAGTAGAATGTAATTTTTTGGGATCGAGTGAAAGCTGCAACAAAACCGAGTGAGAACAAGATTTTGTTAGAATGATATACAAATAGAATCAAATTATATAATACGAAGTTTAATTTTATGTAATATTCAAAAATAAATATTTACTTAATTAATTTATAACTCAATTTTATACAATTCTCATTTATTATCACAAAATCTTGTTATAACCCAATATATTCCGCATAGGCAAAGTAGAAATCGTTGCCCTTTGCTATCGATGCCTTAATTACATTTGTTTTTTGAAACCTAACGATGTCTTGATGGTAATAGAAGAGAAAATGTGTTAAGTAATAAAGGCAATCGTGAAAACACGATTGTTACGAGCTTTTTCACATGTGAAAAGGTAGAAGTAGAAAAGCTGAGCAGTAGAACATGTGTTGTCGTTAACCACATTTGTTGTGACCGATCTAATCAATTTACCAAATTCAGTAAAAGTAAATATATCCATATCTGGTTTACAGTTTTTTTATAGGATATGTTTGTTGCCTTATGCCCATTTGACACTAGAAAATATACAAAAAAAAAAAATTATTTCTGAGAGTATTACCAAACAGTATTGCTTTTTAGTTTTTCCACCCTTTATACAAGCGGGATATAGTTTTTTTTCAAATGGTTCTATTAATATAAATATATAGTGGAAAATTCTTAATTGAGAATTATCTTGTTATTTACTTTTAACTAATAAATATTTTAATATTTGTTATATGTTGATAAAAAATATCTGCATTTTTTTTTGGTAAAATTCCATGTTGCCTGCTAATGATATAAATACATTTTGTTTATCCATTCCCTATGGTTAACTAATTTCCATGTACATAAAAGAATTTCCGGAAGAAATACAGAATAATCCAATGAAATTCAATTCATTGGCAAAGAAAAAAAAGCATTAAGTTGCACAAAATTCATTTGATTATTGTGTTCAATTTGATTTGCACTGAGGAATGTTTCATGAATCTTAAATTTCCTAAGTTGTATAGATTTTTCAATATATATTTAAGTGACAAATTTTCTCTCATAAGATACTTTTTTTGTAGTGAATTAGACCCCAATTTAATAATAACTTTGATAAAAACTAGAAATGGCAAGCTCAAAAAACTTGCACATGTAATTTTTTTTATCAAAAGTCTCAACGGTCTTGTTCTTTCAGCTGTTTTGATGGAAAACTTCACGAACACATGTAGCAATTGACAAAGAACAACATTCGATTTTATAGCTATGAAAACTAATCTTAAATCGCTGTGAAAAAGAATGAAGTCCTTGTAATATAAAGGTTTGTTATTTGCAAACCGTTCTACAACAAAACTAAGGGGAAATGTCTTTGATTTTTTTTCCAATGTGGCGAATAGCAAGAACGAGTGTAAATTTGTTAGGAGAAGAATACTCACAATGATAATAATAAAGAAAAATAGAATGTAAAAATCTTTAACGTGATTCGGTTTCTTAACAATAAATTTATATTCTCGATCTCCATTAAATAAAATTTGCAATTTTGATCGGAAAAACTGTTAAAACTCACTCACTCTCATATTATGCTGCTCGTCTGCAGGATTTTTTATAACGACAGTCGATAAATGGAATCTTACGTTTCTTGACAAAAAAAATCAAATTTAATATCTACCAAAATTATTATCGATCAATATCATTTAAAAAAAACTTTATAGTAAAAATATCCAAGCATA
>CANYCX011232493.1:0-18347 GCA_948193385.1 Breynia disticha f. nivosa
CACATTGGACCCCGACTATTCCAGACCGCTCCGAGAAGCTTTGGGAGCTCCCAACGGATTGCGGCTCCCCACACTCGAACCCATGCGCTCTTGCTCAGGAACGATCGCTAGGGGGGCAAGGCTGCCAACCCGACCAGCGCCGGCTGCATATATAGTTTTAATAAAGATGTATGTTTCACACTGACCTTAAGATAAATTAATTGTAACATACGTTGATGTTGAAAATGCTTTATTTATTAAAGAATACGTCCTAATTACATGCATAGTTGAAGGGATCCAACATTATTAGAACTATAGTTTCACCAAATCAAGCAAATGATGTGCAATTAGATGGGGTCGGATGTGATGTAAGATTGCTACAAAAATGAATACATCATTCTTTAATGCTAAGAAGTTGAGAATTGTTTTTTTAGTGGCAGCAAATATAATGACGTATAAAAACATGGAATAACATTAATAAAAATTCTAATTTTAATTAACTTATGAAAAGTCGGAAGTCATTATAATTTAAAAAAAAGGGAGAAACCGAAGAACATATATGAATACAAAAGATCGAGAGATGAGAAAGCATTTTGTCTTGTAATATAATAAGAATAGAAAAGTATATGGTGGCTTGATGGTCGGTTGTTACTGATTAGTTGGTTTAATGGAAGCCAGTGCAATCAAATGCATATGGTATGGTTTGCTATAGCCTATAGTAACAACCTTTACATTTCCTTTGGAGAACCCTTTGTAGTGGCCAATGTTGATGACGACATGTATGGAAGTACCTCACAATTGCTTTATACTTACTATGACAGAAGTGCTAAATATTGCAGACAATCTAGAAATGACGAGTTTTTTTTGGTCGAATGATGATGAAAAGTAAGCTAATAAATAATGAAGAAAGAAAGTAGGAGGATAGCGTAAGATGAAGAAAGAGGAAATGGTAGTGGAAGCATTGGTATAAGTAAGTAAGGAGAGGGGAATGGTACCACACAAGTCACATTCAATAAAAAGAAGGAAGCACTCCAATTCCACTCATCCCAAATATAAAACCTTTTCATCACAATAAATACAATTAAAAGAGTAGTAGCTAAAACGAATGGGTGTGTGTGTGTGTGCATTGTTGTAAATGAGGTAGTCAGTAGTTTAACAAGTAGAATTGGGGAGTTGCTTCATTAGAAAGGAAAGAGCATATCATGAACAAAAGAAACAAATAAAAAGAAAAGCCAGTGTTCAACCCAAGATGGAGCGACAAAAAGGCAGAATCAAGCTTTATGGCATGAAGATGTAAGTGCTCCCTTTCGTACGTGGGTTCAAACGGTAAATGAGATCATCTAACACACTAGGAATACGGGGTTCAATCCTGACTCCTTAGTTAGTGATCCTAAGAAAGGTGTATAAACTTTAACCATCATATTCATGAGATTCTTTGTACTTATTTGTTAACCAAAAAATGAAGGTGTAAGTGCTTTTTCAAAACCAACTCAAAAGATGAAAACAGGAGAGAGGAGAATGGTCCATAGGGAAACATTTTTCCTCTGACTAATCCATCAGTTGGCTTGGCGCGAGGAAAGTAAAGCAGATGGTTGACCAATAAAAATGCCAACTCAACAAGACAAGCAGCTTCGCATAGTATTGTGGTAACTAAACATGATAAATCATTCATAGAATGAAGCATAAGCATTATGCAACATGTTTCATAGTTTAATCACAAAAACACTCCACCAAATATTACGGAATTTCATACCTTTTATATTTGGAAATTACCACTAGATTTGGGTAAATTAGGATTATACTCGCATTCATGTAAAATCGAATGTTCATTTTTTACGTTATCGTATCGAAAATTATAACTAATTCATTTATAAATCTTACAAAATTAATAAAGTTTACAATTTCACAAAATTTAACATACACAAATCATACTCAAAACATTTTCAAACATAAATTCTTAAATTTTCAAAATCAAATGAATACAAATTTAACACCATTAAAGATGATTCTTGTGCCTGCAAAATGGAAAGCCTTGTCTATTCATATGTAGGTCCACGATATCATGGAAAGAGAGATTTATACGTACCCATATGCTCAGTAGTATGAACTTTCTTTTCCACATTCCTCCTATAACCATAATCACAGCAAATGCGAACCAACAAGATAAGGTAGTTGATAAATCACAAGTAATCTAACCAGATTTCACCAACACTTCATTTTGAAAGTCGATCATCAGTACATTTACAAGAATTCAATGGACAAAATTATAGTGATGTAAAAAGCAAATATTGACAATTATTCAGTGTACAATACATGCTGCTTGCAGCTCCTATCACACAGTCTATCTCGTTTCTTTTCCAGACTAGAAAAGGGTCCTCCTTCTAAACCCACTTCAAATAATTCTCACAAAAAAACTCACGAGTCTCTAAACCACACTAGCTTCACGGAACAGTACATTCTGCAAAAAGTTCTCTCCTAAAAAGTTCATATGTTGCAACAAAACAAACAGTACTCTGCACATAAAGTCCAAACACCCTATAGCAATTAATACATCAAATATATCTCTAAAATAAAAAAAAATGAAGCAAATATGAGAAAATGAAACTCTTTTTCTGCAAGTTAGAAACTTACTCCATGATGATTCAGGAGACACCCCAATTTCTAAATTTGCATATTCCACGACGATCTTCTGCGAAAGAATCACGAAGAGACTGCACCAAGGAACAAACAACTGAAACCTTGCTCAATTCTGTATCATGTTCCTGAAAATTTCCATTTCAAGCTTTATTAGAGGAATGCTAAGCCGTGCAGGTTCAAGCAAAAAACAAGTGGAAGTTACAAAAGATTGGGTACCACTTCACTCAGTCGTTCCTCAAATCCCAAAGGACTATCACCAAAAGGCATGAATATCCTTCTATAAGCAGTTCTTAGACTCTTGATCTATATCCTTGCAGAAAAAATAATTATAGTCCATTCAAACATGTGATGCGGGTAAAATAATGATAGATTGAATTCTAGGCAGACTATACAGAGAAATCAACTGTTGTAGAGTAAGTCGAATGTATGTATTTGGCACAAGAACCAGAATGAATGTAATCCCACACAGATGACCAAAAATGATAATGGTAGACCTGAACTTTCTTCAGATTCCATAATAGCTAAAGCCAGTGTGTGGAATCAGTAATCCATAGCAGAGACTATTAGTCTTTTACTCCAATTTTAGAAGATATAGAAAACGCTTTTAAGCCAGTTTGAACTCTGTTATTGTATATAAAAGGATTAATAACATTCAAACCAACCTCCAATGCTGTGAATCCACGCCTCCGAAGACCCTCTAAATTAAGACCACGCATCTCTGCTCTTTCTCCAGCCACCATAGCATACCTTGGGACGTCTTGTGAAACCTTCAGATAGATTAAACAAATGATAACAAATTCAACGAAAAGACACCTCTATTAACATTTAATATTCAGCATGATGACATTTTGGTGAAACATATCCTAGTTTAACTTAATTCATTTTATATATTTTCATTGCATCAAGAAATTAGGAGTGTCCAACAATATCATAAATCGTAGTTTCCATGATATAGTCCATTAGAGACCAATTTATTAACATGAACGCTTTTTACATATCCGATACTAGGTATCATAACTCGTGATCATAAAGTATTAAGAGTGAACAGACAATACCACAGATCCACCGCCGATGAAAGAAAAGGAACCAATACAGCAAAATTGATGAACAACTATGGCGCCGGCAGTATGAGTGTAGTCCTGTATTTATACCAATTACCACAAAATCAACCATCAATCAGGTATGGATGTAAGAATATAAACTAACATGATCAATGCCAAGTATTTTCTCAGAAATAAGGAACTTACTTCAACAAAAACATGACCTGCCAAAAGAGTATTATTAGCAAATATGTTATGATTGCCGATGTTGCAATCATGGGCAATATGGCATGATCCCATAATAAGATTGTTATTGCCAATTACCTGCAAACATGTATACTTAAAGAGTACGAAGATTCTGTAACCTTTAAAAAATTTTGCCACTATTATCAGTAATCACCATACCGTTCTATCACTGGGTTTTGAAGATCGATGAATCGAGGCATGTTCTCTGATTTCATTATTGTCCCCAATTTCAAGAAAACATTCGTCCTCAAACTAAAGCCATCAACAAATAAAACCCAAATCATGTCAAGTTAAACAATTCGCAGCAAACTCTAAATTCAATTAAAAGCAATGCTTAATTTAACCTTGTATTTCATATCTTGGCATTTGACACCAACAACAGCATGATGACCAACAATGTTATTTCGTCCTAAAACCGTGCATCCAGGAAGTTCATCGCCAACCACGGCACCACTGTGTAATACAATTTTCATTGCGTACAAGCAATTACACGAAGAAACTACAAGTAGCTCCAAATCACGCCATTCTATTCAATTCAGGCCGCGGAAACAAACAAGAAATTAAAGAAAAAGCAAGTCAACTCACGGCATCAACACACAGCGTTCGCCGAGTACCGTGTTACCTAACACATGAGTTCCAGGATACAGGTGGCATCCATCCCCTATCTTGGCGCCGGATCCAACGGTGCAGAAGGGACCAATGGAAACACAGTGGCCAATGATTGCGGCGGGTTGGATTACAGCGGAAGGGTGAATAGAGGTAGAGTTTGGAGAAGAGTGTGAAACTTGGTCAGCATCAATTGAAGCAACTGTATAAAAAAATAGAAAAATAAAAAACAAAGGGGAGAGCGAAGTTGAAACGATGCGGGATTGGTACTTACTAGTGGAGAAGCGGAGAAGAGAGAGTGAAGTAAGGGTTGAGCGGAGTGAAGTCCGAAGAACTGACTTCATTTTCATTGGAGGGAAATACGACGGACTTCATTTCATATATATATATATTACAAAAAGCTCTGGTTTTTTGGGTTCTTCTGGATTAAAAAATAACGAAGAATTATGGTTACAAGAATGAGTTTCATACAAAATCATAAATAAATCAGTTATCATACATCACTACTACACACTGTGATTAACATAAAGATATCCGGTGCCGTTGTGATTAGCTTAGTTCAAAACAATGTCACCTTCCAGCATCCTCACGACCTGCACACACAGACGCATACATCAGTCACTAATACTCGAGCAAGTATTGTGGGAGTGTTCTTAATCATCTCACCTGAGAAATGCGGGGCCTTAAATCAGGATCCCGCCGGATGCACAGCAACCCACATTGCAACATGTTATGCACCTCTTTTTGTGATTGCCGATTCTGCAAGCGCGGATCAATGAGTTCCTCAACTGCCTGCTTTTCGATAAGTGGGCGTGCCTGGAATTTTGATGGGATAATCAATAACAGCTCCAGAGAAATAACCTCGAAGTAAAAACTAGAGTTTGATCATTCGTACCCATTCTGTCAAGCACTGCTGACCTTTTGGCCGGTTGATGTCGATAGCTTTCCGTCCTGTAACTAGCTCTAGTAGTACTACCCCAAATGAATAAACATCTGCTTTTTCTGTGACTTGCCCACTTTGAACATATTCTGGAGCTAAATACCTGCACAAGTGCAACATCTTTCATTAAACTTGTAGCTATCGGCAAGATAAAAAGGGGTTAAGAGACAAATCATTGTTGTTTACCCGAATGTTCCAATTATCCTGGTTTCGACACCCGTGTCTCCACTTGGTTGCCACCTTGCCAATCCGAAATCTCCAACCTGATAACAAAACTCAATGTGTCTGATCAACAATTGCATATCAGAATGAATTATTGAAAAGAATGCACTGCAAAATTCAGGCACTTAAGGAACAGCCATTTTTTTGGATAAAACAGACCGAGTTCTAGCTTGATTGAATGAGAGATTCAAAAAGCACAGCATACCAATGGTTCAAAATCATGGGTGACAAGAATGTTGTTAGGCCTCATGTCGCGATGAACAATGCAACCCACTCTGCACTCTTCGTGAAGATATCTTAAACCTCTAGCTGCTCCAATGGCAATTTTTTGCCTGGCAGACCATTGCAAGAAGTCACGATCGCGTCCTGCACACTTTCAACATTACAATTATCAATCTTATTCATGTAAGAGGAGATTGGTTTTGGTATCAAAAGGCATCTGTTCAGGGATATTTACCGAATAGATGTAAATCTAAAGATCCATTGCAAATATACTCATATACCAGCAATCTTCTTCCATCTTCGATGCAGAATCCGATCAACATGACAACATTGCGATGCTGTGCACAACTTAACACCTCAACTTCAGAGCAGAACTCCAGATCACCTTGAGAACTAGCCAATTTATGTTGCTTGACAGCAATAACCTGACCATCTGGCAAGACACCTCGATGTACAGAACCATATCCACCTTCAGCCAAGAAATTTTCTTGGGAAAATCCATCTGTAGCGAGTTGCAGTTCAGCATAAGTAAACCACTTGGGAGGATTTCCAAATACAGGAGCCTTGTGTTGACATACCAAACACAATGGAGGAGCACCAAGGGGAGCCCTTGCTGACAAGGCAACAGCTTCCCTCACACTTTTGCTTAAGTTAATATCAAGTTTGTAGTTCAGTGTTTCTGTATCAGGTTCTTGGTCCAATTTCCTGAAGTATCCTAGAAAGGCTTTATACGCCAAGGCCATAAGTGTATCCTCTCGTCTTTGGTAACCCTTCAACAAATGTTCAGTAAGTTCATCGCTGGACCTGAAATTGTCATCCCTACATGACTTAAAAGATGATCTAATGGACGAAGCCAGCTTTTCGCTATCTGTATCAGGGTCGGATTCGAATAGATTTTCAGTTTCGTTAGAGATAAAGACATGCTCCTTTCTCTGGTTCCAACATGTTGCTCTGGAGAAAAATGGTGAAGCCCCTGTATCTGAGCTTGACACTGAAGATGTTCCAACATCTGTTGCAGTTATAGATGATGATTCATGCTCTGGACTACTTACAGGAGTCACAGATGGCGCCCTTATTGAGTCCAGCTGGCCAAGCTTACCCTGAAAATCCTTTGAAAATGCTTCTATGTCAAATGTCATTGAGCAGGAAAGTTCAGGTTCTGTCCTCTGTGAACCATTCAAATTCAGACGGAGAACTTTAGGCTGACATCGCTTCATGACTACTATATTACACTGCAGTTCTTCCATGCAGCATTTTCTTTCATGTCTAAGATGCCTGCGAAGATATACAAATAACAATTAAACTTGAGCAAATATCAAATCAGAGGAAAGCATTAGCACCCCAAAAAACATTGAATATGACGAGTCATGCAAGAATTTAATGTTTATACTAATCATTACTTATCCAATATGACCCAGTTTGATTGAGACTTCTTGGCTTCACTTGCCACCACACCATTAGGCAAACTAGAAACAACTTTTAGCTTGATATTTACCTGTGAAGAGGAATTAGAAATTGAGAACAAACAATTTTTTAGGTGAAGCATTTGCAAAATTAACATTAATAATAAATGATAAGCATACCTCTTTATGATCATAAACATTGCAGAGTTCAAGCAACATTTGAGAGCATGATTCTGCAATATAATCCCTTTGATCCAACCTTGTTCCAGATAGGGATTTCCTTTGACCAATAGTGCAGTCACCAGTAAATCTTGAGAAAGCCCTCATCTTCATACCTGAGAAAAGTATAAAATCCCCTTCATTACATCAAGATTCACCACCTCAATATCAATAAACAAAAAAGTATAAAAAATTAAAAAAAAAACATCAGGTCTCTGGTAATGTGTCTATATGTCTTCCTGGAATAGAAGAATATGGTGGATTCACCAGATGAAATCAAGTCGCCAAAAGAACATTTTTTTTTCTGTTCTGCTACTCAATTACAATGTTAAAGAACGAAACTACTGCAAAATGTCGTTGAGCTATCATTTGAACATTTCATGAAAGGGAAGCATGAAAACAGTGTTCATTCATTCATTAAATTCATGCAAAGTTAAGAGCTTTCTCACCCAAAACTAAACCCCTACTCACATGATTGGCTTTCCTGAGCAAATGAAATCATGAAATTCACTTCAAACTAACCCAACAACCAAAATGAAGCAACTTTACACCAACCCAAAAGATTAAACAAAAAAAGGTCGCATCTTTAAAACGTTTGGAATAAAAAAACCTGAAGAATGAACAGGAGCAACGACCAACAGCTTAATGCAATCCCCAGGCTGAGCAACATGAGTCAAAGCCCATACCAGAGCAGTTCTTGACAACTCTCTGGAAGCCTTAACAGCAACCACCACCACATCACCACAACCACTTTTCCCATTCATAATTCTTCCTTTTTCTGAAAAAAAAAATATCTCTCAAAACCCTCTTTTAACACAATCACATTTCTTCGAGAAAGTTGAAAAAGTGGAACACAGAAATCAAGACGCTTTTGAAACTTGAAAGTGAATGTAACAAAATAAGAAGTGTACACAAACTTCAAGGACTTATTCCCCAACTGGGTCACTTCACTTCTTTTGTACCTGTAAAAAATACTTTGGATCAGGCAAAACTAAAATCATAACAGTTTTCAGAAATGGCTGAGTGGGTTGTTTCAGAGTCACGTACAAAGCGTGAAGGTGGTGGCAATTTTGCTGCGTCTGTAAGAGAGAGAGAAGACAATAATATAACCTGCAGATTAGTACATGTTCGTCGGTTACTCTGAAGTCGTTTGCATTGCATATGATTTACCAGAAACATGGCGCCAACTGAATGAAACAAAAACCATAAATTCACTAATGTACAGCTACCTTTATTTCTTGATTGAAACTAGTCTCACTTCATTAATTTTACAATCTTGCCAAACAGTCATCAAACTTCCATGGATGAGCTCACTATAATATATATAAACTGAAGGGGAAAAAAGAACTTCTGATATGAAAACGACAAAAATAAAGGCCAAATACTACCAAAAAGTAGGTTGAATTATTGAGAGAACAGGGTCGCTTTGCCAACCTCTTTGAATGAAATCATTGGATTTATTTATTTTATTTTGAGAGGGGATTAAAATATAATGAAAATGATTGAATTAATATAGTGCAGAGAAAATGGAATATTAGGCTTCTAATTTAGACATTGAAAAGGGGAATTATTTGTTGAGGAGGGAAGGAATAAAAGGAAGAATGAGGCATAAAGGTGACAAATGTTACTGTAATAGTAACAGAGAGAAGAGAAGCAAATAATCTCCATGGGGACATCGTTTCTCATTAGTCAAAAACACAGCGGGGTCGAGTTTGATGTATTAGGTGATAATAATTACGACAGTCAATTTTTTTTTATTAAATATTATTATTTATGGTATTAAAGGCTAACCATCAGTTTAGTTTTGATTATACGAACTATAATGTATCATCAAATCTTAATAATATAAACAGCTAAAAAAACAGTGCAAATTTTGTTGTTTTAATTGAAAGAATGTTGTAGTGAGCCAACGGCTAAAGTGAAGATGCAGAAAGATATAGATGTAGAGCAAAAGTTTGGAGCAGAATGTGGGAGATGTGCTCTTCCATTTCAGAAAGTTTTGCTGTTTTAATTTGTTTCTGTGTTTGTCTAAAACAAGTCAGGAACGACAAAAGCTTTCTCATCGGGGAAGAAAAGCTGATTATTAATTTCCTCATGCCAAATTCTATTACTATATTCTTTTAAAGCAACAATACAATATTATTTTTATTAACAAAGAATTTTAGAGGATTACTATCTCTTCCGTACCATTTTAAGTGTCAATTTTTTTTTGTTTATTATACATTTTAAGAAACTTCATTTAATGCAATCACTTTTTAAAATTTACCCTTGCATTAGAACTACACAAAAGAATGTGATTGGTTATATCAAGTAATATTTCTTGGAAATATAAACTTATATCATTAATATTCAATGGCATTTTATTAACATTTTTATAAAAGTTTAGTTTGTGACACTTATTTTGGGACAACTGAAATATACTTTTATAACACTTAAAATAAGACGGATGGAGTAATTAATTGACACTTAAAATGGGACGGAGGGAGTAATTAATATCTTATAGAATATTTTCGCAGAAATTGATATTATATAAATTAAAATTGTAATCAGAAATTATTTTTACACATATTATTATAAAATAACAACACATAAAGTAGATCATTTTAATTGGTTTATTAAACTTTATTATATCGATAAACATAAGATTAATAACTGTAATGATGTACGTCTACATGTCAAAATACATAAATAAATAAAACACATATTATCGATCCATAAATTTAACAATTTCTTAAATAAGTACTCCATCCGTTTTATTTTATGTGTAATTTTAAAAATGAACGCACAGATTAAGAAATTTCTTTAATAAATAAAAAAAGACTATATTATTCTTCTTTATAAATTCAATCATACAATTTTTTTTTAGTTTAAGAGGTGGCGTGACTAGCCATGTATTTTATTTCATTCGGAATCAATCCTACAATTATTACTCATGAGAGGTGCCTGTAAATTGTGAGAAGAAGAGAAAAGGACGGAAAAAAAAATAAAAAAGAGAGTGCAACAAATGAAATTTTTTAAAAGAAACAAGAATATGAGCACAAAAATCTCACTGAATTTTGGGAAAAATTTGACAATAATAAAATATTATACTTATTTTAGAATATAATTTTAGAGTTAAAACTACGCTTAAAATAAAATAGAGGGAATATTTTTTTTAACATTCGATAGACCTCTGAGATCACAACACAAAAGTTATATTACGTAGACGGAGTTAAATTTATTTTGCTCACATATTCTCAAAAGAATTTTATTTCTGAAAACAAGAATTTTCCAACTAATTTACTCAAACACCTTTGTATTAATTATCAAAATCTATAAATTTACTTGTAATCAATAGCTGGCTTACAAACCAACGACCTCTTGGTTCAGTGGTAATGAGGGTTGAACTTGGTAGGGCGGACCACGGTTCGAACCACCGCAACGTCGATTGGAAGGGAAATGAACCTTAACCCCCCAATTCCTTCCCGAACCGAATTAGTCTCGATCCAGTAGGTCGAGGATACCGGGACTTCACCAAAAAAAATAGCTGGCTTACAACACTCTTCAGGAAAGAAGAAGGTTTAGAAACCGACTTTTTGATGATTGAGCTACAGTAGAGTGAAGTGGACATGTCACGTGGTAAGAAGAAGTTTGTTGAGGTAGACCACCAGGAGCGTGCGAATCCTTAAAGAAAAAACTTTATAAATTATTGTATCATAATCGTAAAAATAAATATGAATTTTTTATTTATTTAATAAAACAATAAATTTGATTTTTTTATTTAACGATAACGATTACAGTTCGGTATCTCATTGCAGTTGATAGGATTCATAGTAAAAGTTACGGTGGAGTGGGTTAGGTTAAGGGTTCCGTGATGATGATCACATTTTGTTGACAGGTATGGGACCTTTACTTATATATATACAAACCAAACCAACCAACTTCACTCTCCATTTCATGCCGCCAGTTTCGGATCGGTTTATTCACCTAATGCCTCGTTTTTCATTACCTCTGAATTTATGGGAGCCAACCTTTCATGTGCACTATATATATCACTCATATAAACCATGGATAGTGTAATCAAAACTTAGATTTAAATTAAACTATTTAATTTTAATCGTCTTTTTCTGTATAAAAGCTTTATTCCTGAGATTAACCCTTTTCTTAATTTTGTTTTTTGTGCATAAATAATTACTTGAAACATTTTCCCTTTCACAAAATCAGAAAGTATACATGTTTGCTTCTCGTATCACCCATTAAAAAAAAGAAAGAAACGTTGAACACATTTGCTTCTCGTTGTCAAAAAATACAGCCAGATTGTAAGCAGAAACAACAGCTGCAATCTCGCCATGACAATCTTGTTCATACATAGAGTAGATTATAGCTTTCTTTGGAAAAAAAAAATCAATTGCTGTGTTCAAATAGAATTTGTGTGTTATTTTGACAGTTTTTCGTTTAAAATTATTGTTGCATAGAGTACAAGGTGACACATCGATAGTGAATGAATCATTTGGTTTGGTTGATTCTTTGTTCATGTGTAATGAATTACCAAGTCTTAGTCCTATTCATTTAGGGTGTATTTGTTAAAACAATCGAGATAAGATTGGAATGAAATATTTTCTGACTAAGATAGGAGAGAGTATAAATAAAATTGAAATACATTCCAAAATTTTTTTCAAACTATTTGTTAAACTGTTTTGATATAAAAAAATAATGGATGACTTTTTTTAAGTATATTTGTTAATACACCTCCAATGCGATTGACATTTTAAAACCTCCAAAGCTTCCATTCCAACCCATTTCCTTCTTGCTGAAACCCCAATTCCTTTAATTCCCTAAACAATCCAACAACCTTGCCACCACAAATACTTCCCTCTTCAATCGAAACACACTAATTTCACAAACAAATAAGCAGCATCAAACACATTGTCCGCCAAATGTTCTAAAACCTCTAAAGCACTACCAATATTCCTAATTCTACAGAGAGCTGCAAACAAAATTTTAAAGCTTCACTCTTCCAATTTCGTATTCATAATCTGATAACTCAACAAAATTTTATACATAAATTTATAATCTTTATAATTTCGACAAAGTAAATAAAGCAATATCTCAAGTGAAAATACAGTAGAAACATACCTAAAACTCGAAATTCTATAAAACTACTCTAATATTTTATGGTTTCTGTCATTTTCACCATAAAATTTAATTATTTCAGTAAAAATAAATTCAAAAGTTTAAAAATTCACTTCTGTTTGAAAATGATCAAGTAGAGCGAAAATATCATAAAATTGAGATTTTGAAGAGCATCGTAAAGAGCAAGCTATAAGCTTGAGAAATGGTGGAAAGTGGTAGATATCAAACATGAAGACTAAGTATTGAGAGGAGAAAGGAAAAACATATGCCTATTCTTGAGCAAGATTTTGCCTTTTTTTATCGTGAGAGAATATGGAAAGAGTTGGAAAGGGTATCTTATATTTTAGTTGAAATATATACCTTTTACTCATTTCAGATAACTTAATCATGTCACTTTTTTTTATCTGGTTTGTGACTTTTTAATAAACACCCTGTAATGCTAAAAAAACCTCCTTTCATCGCATTCCAACCATATCAAGTTTGAACAAATATACCCTTAAAAAAAAGAGAATTGAAAATAATAGTGAGAGAAAATTAAAGTTTAGTAGTATTCTAACTCTTATGAGAGTTGTGAGTGCTTTTATAAGGGTAGCGGTGAAAAAATCATACTGACGAATCGAAATTAGAACCGACTAGTTTACAGTCCGGTTCAGATTTTTAGTTATAATGAACTGTGAACTTCATGTTTCAAACCAGCCGTTCACATTTAACTGAATCTAAACCATTCTAATTTTTTTCAAATTGTAGGTTCAAGAACTGAAGCTGAACTGAAATCGAACTAAACAAATTGTGTACTACACTGTACGATCACTTTTTGTTTTCCTCGAACAATAAACGGCTCGAAATCAGTTGTTCAAATTATTTTTCGCCTCTATATGTGCGTGTTGTATATATTTTACGACAATATACATATAAATAAACTTTTGTTATCTATTAATTGACACTATGTTACAAATTGATACTTTGTTTCTTTCTCCAACTCAATATTAATTGATATGATTTGGCACAATTAATTTAAAACTTGTCACTTTCATGCTGCATACATTTTAGCATATAGGGCTAAATAGTAAATACATAGAATCGAAGTTCGTAAATAACGACTGTCTCAAGGGTAATTCTGTTATTTCATCATTTCTAAATCCATTCGACAGACAAAACTCACACTGAGACACCGTTTTGGTAATGTAACCCACTAACATAATGGTAACGGTCGACGGTTCCTCCTCCGTCGCCGTCACCAACCCTAGGCTAAAAAGAGAAGACCATGAAAGAACAAAACACGACACACACTTCTCCTCATGGAAAATTCTAATTGGTCAGACAGATTGGGTAGACCACAGTGTAGGCAAAGAAGGAGTTTCAAGATACAGACTCCATAACTTACCAACTACTTCAAGTCCCGGACTTTATGAGCTGGGAATTTCATTTGGGTCGGATAAAATCGACCCGACTGAAGTGGTGGTGGTTTATTTGGGGCAAGCTGATAATGTGCGGAATAGGCTTCAGAGTTATGGAAGGAGTGGGTCTCATTTGGGAAATGGGGATTATAAAGGCTGTGAATTGTTTGATGACGCTTTTGTTAGAGGCTTTTCTCTCGTGTTTCGATGGGCTTCTGTAGGTTTTCTGAATTTTTGTAGTTTAAATTTTCAGCTTTATGGGTTTTTTTTGGCTTGTTTGTTGTGATAATGTGGCGATCGGTTACTTATTGACTTGATGATTGATTGTGTTTCAAATTTTTGGTTCATTTTCGTTTTCTTTTTGTAATAATGTGATTTTTGCCCGCGGATGAAATGAGCTTGAATTTGGATTGGTAAATATTAGGAAGGTATCTGTATAGCTGTTGATTCAATTAGCGGTTTTTGCTTCTGGATGCTTTGAGCTCGAATTCGGATTAGTAGATTGCAGAGGTTTTCTTATAGCCATTGATTTAACAAAAACTAAGAATCAAGTTCATATTTGATCTGAAATAACTTCAGATATGTATTCTTAAGTTAAAAAATCTTGGCTTTTTTATGTTAGGAATGGAATCATGATACTTTTTTATCCCGCATTCGACGTCTATATTCAGATGATTGATGCTTCAATTTTGGTTATGATAATGATTCTTTTTACGTTTACCACCCACTTATGAAAGAGATCATTGTTTTAGGACAGAGAATTTAGAACTAGATTTGAAGTTCAGGTAATCCAAAAACTGGCTAGATGTTTAAGGCTACCAATTTGTTTTTTGAGCTTAATTCTTGTTTTCCATTTCGCAACTTATTTGTTAGCTGGATAGATTGAAAATGGGAAAATCTGAAGCTTCTGGTTTGTCTTCTGAATTGACCTTCAGTCCATGCATAGTTAATTTAAGTCTATGATAGTTCATCTCATTTTGCTAAATGTTAATTAGATGAAAGATAAGAGCACTGCTGAGAGTACAGAAGCACAGATGCTTGGCACTTTCGATTATGCTTGGAATAAAGGTTCCAATGGAACACGTCGTCCCAGGGATATCTGTCAAAAAATTGATAAGATTGCTTCACGCACTACCAGGCTTCCAAATATTGTCAAAAAGCTTCAATTGTTAAGTCAGCGTAAAGTAGGAATTAAAATAGAAGCTAGGAAACCTGATTTACCGGAAAAATTTCCTAGCGAGGATGAGGAGATCAAGAATTTCCCCTCTGGTATTTTCAAATTCGGCAGATCACGGCCCAGATTATTGTCAGACAAATTGGGTCTCAACCAAGAAAACGGTGAGGATGTTAGCGGTCTGCTTTGTGGGTTCATCATGGCTGACAATATCGCTTGCAGAAAGCCACCAGTTCCAGGGAGAAAGAGATGTGAGGAACATAAAGGGAAGAGAATTTATTTATGGAGTTTGAAGATTCAGAACATGCATGATGTGTATACTTGTACGAATTCCTCCTACCAAAGTGATCAATTCCAGAATCCTACATGTGGGGTAAATTTAGGCAACGGAACTTTCTGCAGAAAGCAGGCAGTTGTTGGAAGAAAAAGATGCGAGGAGCACAAAGGAATGAAGGTTACTAGCAATTTCTCTATGAAAATTGCAGATGAAAAATTTTATATCCCTGAACCAAGCTCAGCATTTGCTACACGCAGCGGGGGAACAAACCATTATATTTCATCAAAAACCAACTCACATTGCAGATTTAATGATCATGTATCCGCCGTTTGTGGCGCTACCTTGACGAATGGTTCATTCTGCAGAAGGCAACCGAGTGCTGGTAACAAACGGTGTTGGCAGCACAAAGGCAGGTGGGCTGACATGGGACAGATCCATCTCCAGCGTTACTAGTTCCTCCTAAAGCGATCGAAACAGCCACATGCGGAGTTGCTGGTTCACGTTCAGTCTGGATGAAAGTTCCTGCTATTGGAAGGAAAAGATGTGAAGAGCATAAAGGAAGGAGGGTAACTTCTGGATGCTGTAATTGTAACTTAATAATCCTGAACATCTGCAGGTTGGATTTCACAGTTTTCTAGTTATTTGTTGCATTGTTTGTTGCATTGTTGGTATTGTGCGATCCGTTGTTTGTTGCATTGTTTGTGCTGTAAAATGTATTATTTGTTGGATAATATTTATATATTTAAATTTCAAACATTTACCATTTCAGACCAGCTTGAAGTTTGTGCTTCAAAAGGCTCCACGATTTTGTAGTCACCAATCAGGGGCTCTTGCTTGAAGAAGCCATTGAATTGAATTATTGCCAACAACAATAATTAATTATATAAAATCAACTCTCCCCAATTATTGTAATCACAATTTAGTTTTGAGAAGTAAAAAACAAAATCAAACGAGCAAATTCTTTGGTAGCTCTTGAGGTTTAAAATATTTACTATTTAGTCCTAAACTTTAAAAGTTAGCTGTTTTGGTCTCTATCTTTACTTATGATTGATGGAGAAATCCCTAAAATAACAAATACTCTACAGACATTCTCAAGACAAGAACAATTATTTGAATCAAGACACTAAGCATTACTCTTAAATTGTCATGCCAATCAATTAAGAGCAAAAAACTGCTAAACCCATAAATAGACCCTTCAACTTAGATCCATTATCCCTCTAGCCACCTCAACTAATTTTGTATTCTGTTAGCCCCTTTAACTTCTAAAATCGATGCATTTAAATACAAAAGTTAACACCGCTAGTTTTTTCTGTTAGTTTGGTAAAAAAATAACATATTTTGTATCTTTTAATCTACTAAATACATAATATTTAATAAAAAAATCATGACATTTTGATGAATTAATAATATTGTCTAAAATATTAACAGTTATAAATTTAAACTAGATTTTATAAAACTACAGAATCGAAATATTTTAGACAAATTTTAAATTATAAAACCATCTAGCGGTAAATATGATTCGATTCGAGTCAATTTTTCTATTAAACTGTTAACCTTCCAAATCGATCGGTTCAATTAACCGCCGGTTCGATGTAGAAAAATCCAATAATTTTTGCTGAAAAATTTATGACGAATTTCTTTGAAAACTCCAGACGAAATTTATCAATTTGTGACGAAATTTGTTTGATTTTTTTTTTGTATTTAAAATATTTTTATGGATGGAAAAGACTGAATATTTTTTTGCTGGTGCCAAAAATTTATGACGAAATCCATCAGAAAAGCATCATATTTTTTAAAATCGAATTTAATATTACAACTACAAAAAAAAAATAAACGAATTTCGTCACAAATTTCCGATAGATTTGTGTCGAAAAGTTTCAACGAAATTCATCGAAAATTTTACAACAAAAATATTGGATTTTTTCATACCGAACCGACGATTAATTGAACAAATCAATTTGGACAGTTAACACTTCAATTAAAAAATTGACTCGAATTGAACTATGTTGACTGATAGATGATATTATGATTTAAAATATGTCTAAAATATTTAAATTCTACAGTTTTATAGAATCTAACTCAAATTTATAATTATTAATGTTTTGAACATGATTATTAATTCACCAAGATGTTATAATTTTTTTGTTAAATATTATGGATTTATAAGTTTAGGGGGTTAAAAGGATAGAAAATATGTTTCTTTTATCAAATTAATGGAAAAAACTCACGGTGTTAACTTTTGTATTTAAATACAATGATTTTAGAAGTTAAAGGGGCTGAGAGGATACAAAATTAATTGAAGGGGCTTGAGGAATAATGGGTTAAAGTTGAGGGGGTTATTTATTGTTTAGCCAGCAAATAACTGGTTTAAATTTTTCAACTTTGACAGTAAATTGATCTTTTACAACCTTCTATAAATTTCACTAACAATCCTAATGTTTAAAAAGGAAGTGACTTCTCCATGCATCTCCAATTCTTCTTGCTCTCCTTCCTTTTCCAAATGTTAGCTAGCATTGTGATAAGAATCTTGTTTTTGAGAAAAAAAAATGTAGATGTTTTGAGTGTGAAGTTTGTTGTAAAGTAAGAGACTTCTTTGATGATTTACTAATACTATTGTTTTTTGGTAAAAAAATTTATGAGTCGGGTCGATAGAAAATCTCATATAGATATGACGAACCAACATGTTAGAGTCTGTATGCCTCATCTAGTGCTGCTACGGAGTCAGAGATTGTGAGACACCAATTACAATGAAAAATTACTATGCCTTACTACTGATATTGTGCAGCTATCATATAGAATAATCCGAAGAGGGAGAGGTAAATAAAGGTTAGTCGAGAAAGAATATAGAAAAATGTGGTGAGCTTCACCAAAGA
>CANYCX011232616.1:0-29276 GCA_948193385.1 Breynia disticha f. nivosa
TCTTAATATTATATCAAACATAACATTATGTTTAGGTTATTATATCAAACATAACATTCTGTTTAGGTTATTTTTTATAAAAGGTATTAAGTTTAGGTTATTTTAAGTAATTTTTTTATTTGTCTCACACAAACACAAATGAGGCTCTCAGACAAACACAAATAGTGTCCAAAAAATATTATGCTTATGTATCTCTTTAGATTTTTTAATTTTCTTTTCCTGAATAGAATAGCAATTGCTGTGCACCTGGGTTTGTCACTATTTCCATTAAAATTTTGCATATTTTTGCAACTGGTAATTGCTCGCAATGTGTTTGTTGAAATGCTTGAACCACATCAATTAAAGACAAATTATTTTCTAGGTGTAGTGCATCAACTTAAAAATAAAAAATATGTCACATCATAACTTAACATCCATATTTAACAAATAATTAACAAAATGTTATGTTTGATATAATATTAAGAGTTTATGATATGTATGATGAAGTTTATAGTCCGGGTTATTTTTGATAAAAAATATTAAATTTATTATACGTCATGATAAAGTTTATAGTTCAGGTTATTTTTTATAAAAAATATTAAGTTCAGGTTATTTTTAGTAATTTACTCGATATTTATAAACATTCGGCAGGTCAAGAAGTGCTAGTGAATTTTGAGAATTTTAGTGGTTTGTGTAGTCAATAATAAATAAATAGATAGTGAAATAGGATTAAATTGAGATCAGATCAAGGATTCTGAAAATTATTCTTTTATTAATATTTATTCACATGAAAATACGAATTAAATCAATAAGGCTTAAATCATGTATATTCCATCCTACCTAAAATGCTTCTACTCTCTGCTCTTTTTAAAATATTAAATTTTAGTTCAGTAATAATTATAATATCTTATATGACTATATTGTTTGCATGTCCATTCTCAGCAATTCAAGCTGTATATGTTTCAAATTATAACTTATTTCAAAAAAGTTTAAGTAGCATAAGAAAAAAACCATCATACATACCAAATACGGAGTCTTGAAGAGACAATAAACAATTCAAGTCTGTATGTCTTTCTTAATGTTGCTATTAGGGATGACAATTGGACTCAATATCTACGGAGAATTCGATTCCCGTCACCGTTTTGGCCGAATAATGCTCGGGTTCAGTGGGTACGAGGACGGAGATTCCCCGATTCCCGGTGAATTTCCCGACGGAAAACACCGTCTCTGTCGGAGAATACCCGCACATTTTCTTATTATTAATATATTTATTACATATATTATGTATATATATGTTATTATTATATCTATAATATGCACAATTATTTTTTTACTAAAAATTATTTTATAAATATTATACTTTAATTGCATAAATATATTTAGTTTATATATATTTATTTTTTAAAAAAATTAATTTTGGGTTTAAAAACTAGTATGGGGATCCCCGCGGGAATCCTGAAATTCGACAGAGACGAGATAGTATCCAAAATACCATCCCGACGGAAATGAAGAAGGGGACAGAAGACTTGTTTAAAATTCGAGGACGGAAACAGAGAAGTGGTCCCCAAAGGTCTCCCTCCTGTTATCATCTTTTTTTTTTTTTTTTTTTTTTTTGAACAATCCTGTTATCATCTCTAGTTGGCATGAAAAAGTGATAGAACTCTGCACCTTAGTGCTCTGATTAACTTTCTGTACTACTGAAACCCGAGATACTAAATAAACACTTTCTAATAGCCTGTTATGATTATAGTTATAGCCACGTCAACAGCCACGTCAGCATGAATGAATACTTTCTAATTTGAAGTTTCTGTTGCCTATTATTATGGAGCCGAACCCAGAGATCCTCTTGAAGTATTATTGCAGACGTTCTGAGCAAGATAACAGAGCTAATAATGCGTAACCACGCGTAGCCCTGTAGTACTAATGCGACGACACTTGGTCAAGTTTAAGGAAAATGGGAATCGTGGAAGGCATCCACCTAAAGAATTGAGACGAAGATCGAGCTCGAACTTAGCTGTGAATGATATATATGAGGTTAGATGACGAGCGCTTTTGTAAGATAGGGAGTGAATGCATTGACTCAGCCGTAATTTGTGCGTTGGAAGTTAGCCATGTCAACTTCGTCATGTGTTCTTCACTCTCCACTGCTGCATGTGACCAACTTAACTAGCTAGCCTGTTCTTCATGTGGACTGCATGTGCCCATGTTGTTCTTGTTCGAACTTAGATTCTTACATGCATGTCTGCTTAATATATGTTTTACACCATATTCGTAATTGCCATTCTTACACGTGGTGTTAAGGTTTCGTGTTATATTGACACTTGAAGGAGGGTTGGTTTCAATAATATTTATTTGGGATTTCAGCTGAAGCCATGATTTCAGATTTTCTGTGCAAGTGGCCTGCAGGAATTTGCTTGCTCTTAATTTTAGTGTATAATCTTATGGATTATATATTCACATTGTCTCAGCTCAGAAATCAGAATCGATAGAAGAGCCTCTGCAATGGAAAAACAAGACACGAGTTAGGAGTAAATAAAACTTATGTTGACAGAAGTTTTAAATTTTAATCAGGAAATTTATAACAATTATTTTTTTTACAATGTGAATAAAAAAAAATCAGTCTTTTCAGTATATAATAAAAAAGTTTCATTCTTTTATAAAGACAGTCATACATGTTTCATATTTTTATCCAAAGTCACAAGACTGATAAGAAGTATAGATTGAATCATATATATTAGACTAAAATGTCATCCAAGGTCCAAAATAATATATTTTATATTTTTATAATATAATAAAAAGTTAAATATGTAAAAAAATAAATATTAAAAAGTGAACGTACAATTAATTTTTTATTGGAGTTTTTTATATAAAAAATAATCATTTCCATTAGATTATTAGTCAAACTAGCTAAAATACAACTCATCGGTCAAGTCTTATAAATGGCAAGTTAGTTTAAAATTCACCGGTGGAGCAAGATCATGAGCAGCAGAATTAGCAATTTGCCCTATAAAATCAACTCTTACATTTGATAGAGATCCTCTCACACTCTGTCGAGGATAATATTGAGACCATGTTCGAAGGGCTTGTAAACTCTTGAAGATAATGGCGCTGCAACTTTTATTCTCCCAAATTGATGCATTTCGGTTGCCCCACAGAGTTTGATCATCATAGTTTTGATATATTATTGGAGCTTACACACAGCCGTCGCAAAAGGAAATCCTAAAACAATAATGAAGAAACAAAAATGTTTCACATTCAAGGACTTGTTGGATCAAATCCAGCTTCAATATATGTTACCATTATCATTCTAAACTGACCTTGTAATGCAGAAATCGACTATCAGATGGCAACCGTTTACTTTCATCGAGACAGTTACGATTCAATGCTTCCTCATGTTTTCCCTATATTGATTAATGTGACGGATTATGCACTAATTAATGTGAAATTGATGGAAGTTTGAATATTTTATTTATGCCATCTTCATATTGTGTGCAGGTTCTGGCTCATTGTGATATACTTCGCATGCTTTTCCAAGAAATCCTCTGCTTCTTCAGCTTTTCTGTATTTCAGCAACTGCACTGTGCATCTGCAAGCATGATTTGTGCATAACAGAAGTAACAACATTGCTGCAAAATTGCTGGTTGACGGGCAAGTATTGATAATTGTGTGTTTACGCTGCAGGTATGCCTTTATCACAATTACTCTCAACATAGCAGTTTTAGTGGTAGAGATCTCAATTCATTTTACATTGTTCAACAGTTTCCTAAATGTACAAATAGGAGGAAATGCCCTTAATTGCTAAAACCTCTACCATTGAAGGGTTTGTGATGACATTTATAACTATAAGTAGCTGATCCAAATCACTTTAAACTTCCATTTTATAGACACATAACAATGCCGATAATATCGGGTGGCCAGTTCAAGGATGTAGATTTTCACTTGGAGGATTTCTTCCATACCTTC
Source organism: Breynia disticha f. nivosa (assembly GCA_948193385.1). Lineage (NCBI taxonomy): Eukaryota > Viridiplantae > Streptophyta > Magnoliopsida > Malpighiales > Phyllanthaceae > Breynia > Breynia disticha. The sequence continues at coordinate 3,943 of CANYCX011232616.1, forward strand.
TCCTGGAAGACCAAGAATGGATCAATGGCAGCCACATTGATTCCCATTGTCATCTTCGTTACCGTTTACATCGGTTGGGGTTATGCAAGGCAAGCTTGGAGAAGCGAAAACTAGGCTCACGACAGTAGTCAAGTTCCATGTCCTAAGGAGCATCCATGGTGGGAAATTAGCCATGGAAAGACTGATCGAAAATTATAATCACTTCACTCTGCTGAAAGTGAGATGAAACAACTTCAAAAGAAACGCCCTCATTGCAGTAAGCTGCAGGTTGGATCATTCATTATATGGCTCATTTTGTTAGTGATGAGTTCCAACATTTACCACTTTTAGCTAATCACTGGCAAATGCACAGTAGTTGAAATCTTGACTATCCATGAGCATTTCTTTTTCGGTCTAATAAGAATTTCTTCTTTACATTTGCCTGAAACTTATTAACACCATTGCTAGAAAGCTTGAAATGAGTGGAAAGGAAGCAGAAGCAGAGAGAATCCTGAAAGACGCGCTGGAAAAGGTGAGAACTGAGAAGAGAATTCAAACGATTATTCCGCAATATTGTGGAAAAATCATCAACAAAAACAATTTATAAATTTAGTCCATGGAAAAAAAAAATCGATTGCGAGGAAACGTCAATGCCATCGATTATGATTACAAATAATGAAATGAATTAAAAAACACACTATGAAGAATTAGAATTAGAGCTGTCAATTCATATTATACTTATCATAATTGTATCGTGCTATTTTCTATTAAATTGTGGCATAAATATTAACAAAATTGAATTCGTATCGTTCATATCGTGTCATAAATGTGTACCCGTACGAGAGAGGACGAAAGCAGCCTTGTTGGGAATGAAGGGCCCAAAGAAAAGGAATGAAAGGACATTATAGATTGAGTTGAGGAAAGCCAGGAAAGATTTGTATGGGGAAAACAAAGCTGTCGACTCCTCTTATCTTCCAATCAAAACAACTCTTCTTCTCTCTTCTCTACCTCTTCACCACCCTTTTTCTTGCTTTCTACACCAATCTCTCTCCCACCTCACAATGCCTCTTCAGGTGTTCACCTTTCGACCCTATTCAGTCATCTCTTTTCTCTTACCGTCCCTCTTATGGTGCTCACAAGGACGCTATTCCTACTTCTCGCTCAACTTGTTCTCATCCTGTTAATTTTTCTGGTACGTACATTGCTCTATATTCTTATAAAGTGTTGTCCTTTATATTGAATTTCGAGTTTAATTGTTTTTGTAATTAATGGGGTGGTGGTGAAGGAGATTCAAGAATTGTGTCAGAGTTCTTCTCAGGATTTGTGGTACATTCAGGGTAAAGCTGACACTTTTGGAGGCAATTTTACTTCCAAGAAAAGATTTTCCTTTTTTGATCATTTCAATCAATGACTCCATTGAGGTCCCTGGTGGTTTCTTTAAGCCATTTCCGATCACTAATTCTAGTAAATGCAATGTCTCCTGACAATTCACTCAATACATTCTAACACTTAACTTTTTTTGAAAAGAAAACAAGAAATTATCCCTTGAAACTAAGATGGAGTGGTGAAGACGCCTTTTTTTAATTGGCTGTCTTGAAATTGGATAGGATACTCCTTATCGACACGAATTCAGATTAGCATAATGTGGTTTTAGCAGAACAAAAATGTTTGATTCTTCTCTATTTAAATGCAATTAATGATTTTTCTTTGTTGATGCGGTCAGATCAAACAGCGATGGAGAGGTGTACTGGAGTTGTTGTAGTGTCGGCAATCTTCAATGATCATGACAAAATAAGGCAACCAAAAAGCCTCGGAACTAATACACTAAGTAATGTGTGCTTCTTCATGTTTGTGGATGATATAACCCTGGAAGCACTAGACTATCACCTGCTAATATCAAGAAAGTCCAATGAGCATCACGTAGGAGTATGGAGACTGAAGGTTTACAGAGAGAATTTGTACGAGAATCCAGCTATGAATGGAGTGATTCCAAAGTACTTAGTTCACAGACTTTTTCCCAACTCAAAGTACAGCATTTGGATTTGATGCCAAGTTACAATTGATGGTGGATCCATAGTTGCTTATTCATGCATTAGTTGTGAAAGAGAACGTGGACATGGCAATTTCAAAACATCTATTCTTTAAACATACAATGGAAGATGCAATGGCTACTGCTAGGTGGAATAAATGGTGGGACATTAATGGTCTCAGTACACAAATGGAAACATATTGTGAAAACGGATTGCAGCCGCCATGGACATCTGATAAAATCCTCTGTCCCTTAGGTGTACCCATAGTATTATAATTTGGGTTCCACGCAAACATAAGGATCAAGCTTATACCTTCTGTTCAAGGCTTTTTAGTAAAAATGGGGAGACTTTTTTTATTAGCAAAGAAGGGTAGAATTTAAAGTATATAGCATTTAGGGGTGTTTTGACCACTTTTCTAATATGAACAGTAGTATTTTATCCCGTATACAAGTGGAATAACGCTTTTATATTTTTTTGGTATTTTGTTGTATTTTTTTTGTGTCTTTTTTAATTTATTTTAGTTTATTTCATTTATTTTTTTTAAATAAAATAAAATTATTTAAATGAGACATAATTATAAATTTATCTTGGTTAAAGACCTTGGGGCATCTGCAAGTTGTGTTGGAGTATGATTCAAGAGGTGCAATTGCAGCGATTCAGAGGCGGGAAGAGGGTTCCAAGTATTATGGTCGATTAGTTGCAGATTGCTATACTCTTGGCATGGAGCAAAGGAATATTAGGTTCAAGTTTGTGTACAGATCGGCGAATGTGATGACTCATAAACTCAGTAGAACCTCAAATTCTATGTCCGAATTTCAGTTTTGGGGGTCCTTTCCCTCATGATGTTTCTGATGTATTGTGCGTATAATGTTCAGTTGATTATCAATGGAAAGTATAAGATTTCAGTTTTAAAAAAAACATTTATTTTTTAAAATGCTCGTCATTATATTCATATATATCCATATGTTTATTATTATTAAAATTAAAAATTAGTTTACAATTTCTTATTATAAAATAAATATTAAATATAATATTTTTTATTAAATTTTTAAAAAATACGTTGTACTTAAAATAATTTTTTACTTTTTAAGAATATATCAAATAATTTTCTTTATAAAGCAGTTTTTAAGTTAAAAATATTTTTACTAAAACAATTTAGTTGTATTAATTACTTAAAACTGTATTTGTCAACTGTATCAAACAGAATCTAAATATAATAATCAACCGAAGACAAATTTTTCCATTGCTGAAAAAGTTTACACAGCTTCTCACCTACGCGACCACACACAAATCCCATTTATGCTCTCCAGTCCATTTCCGTAATTTCACACCATCTCTTAACTACCTATATAAGCTCTCCCAAACGCCAAACTCCCTACACAACACCGGAAAACCCCCGAAGCAGATTACAAAAATGTCCTCACAACAAATATCTGATCACAAACAAAACACAGAGATCTGTACGGACGGTTCTCTGTGCAAACAGAAGTCCTTGGAACTCCTCGAAGAAATCCACCTTCCAAGAGGGCTTTTACCTCTAGACGACGTCGTTGAAGTGGGGTATAATCGAGAGAGTGGGTTTGTGTGGCTGAAGCAGAAGAAGAAAAAGCAACATAGGTTCGAGAAAATAGGGAAAACGGTGTCGTATGACACGGAGGTTACTGGGTTTGTTGAGGAGCGAAAGATGAAGAGGCTCACTGGGGTTAAAAGTAAGGAGTTTCTGATTTGGGTGACTGTAAATGAAATTTATGTTGATGAGAAGGACTTGGACAAAATTACATTTTGTACTCCTACTGGAATTTCCAGGTCATTTCCCGTCTCTGCTTTCCAACTTCAGGAAAATAAATAATTAATTAATGTATCCAATTTTATGTCAGCTTTCTGGGGCTTTCATTTCAATTGGATATTATGATTTGTATTTTCGATTAAATAATATGATATGTTTATGTTATTGTTTCTTTTTATGTTATTACTGAAATGCATTAGTTTTTGTCAAAATCAGTCCAAAATTATGAAGAAATTTGTTTCAATTGATTAAGGGATGGTGAATTTAAGCTGTAAAAATTGGTTGCCTGGAACTCTAATTGCATGGAGTGGACGCCACGAATAATCCGCGAAACAATAGCTCTTTAAACGATGCAAACTCGCACGCTTCTTTGAATTGGCATGGCCATTGATATGCATGCAATGAGAGTGATTGGAGATGATTTGGAAACCTTCTTAAATGTGAAAGCAACAGACTTCTCAATGGCATGTCAACCTACCCAGTTTACCATTAATGGTGCTTTGCACTTGCATATTTTTTTAACTTCTTACATAGTGTTTGGTATATTGATTTGATTTTATTTGTAAATGAATTTAAATGAAATAAAATGATTTTTATGAGAAATTGCAGAGCAAATAAAATAAAATTTTTAAAGATTTATATTTGAAAATACGTAAATATGTTTGGTGTCTGTTAAATTTTGTGGATTTTTAAATTCATTTCTTTTTATAAGATTTAAAAATGAAAAATAAAATTAACTAAATCAATTTTATGGATTTGTAAATAAAAAATTTGAGTTTTTTTAAAGAATCATACTAAACACAAAAATTGAATTTGTAAATGAATTCTATAGATGAAAAAGTTATACTAAACAATAGAATTTAGAATTAGAAATGAATTTAACACAAATTTATAGAATTATGTCATATCACACTCTTAGTTTTTTTTGCTTAGAATCTTAGGGCTAGAGATAACGTTTAATTTTGAGTTTAATGTTCAAAGTACAATGTTGAGTTTAATCTTTTATTGTGTTCAATTCGATACTTAATATTTGTATTATAGTTCAATTCATGATTTTTAGTTTGTAAAAATATAGTAGAATTTCATTTCTAGTAGTAGAATTGATGATTTATGATGAAATAAAGTTGTTTTTGATAGTTGTTATTCAAAAGAAGTCGTCATTTTAGTAAAAAGTTGGATTTGTTTTGGATTTTTAGTTATTTGAATAATTTAATTTCAGTTAGCATAATAAAATGATGTCGTTTTGAACTAATGATGTCAAAGATTATAATTTAACGTTGCAATGCAACTATAATGTTGATGCAAGATCGTTAGTAATACATAATTAACACCTTAATTGAGTCATAATAAAAACATTATATATCGAATTAGACCAAAAAAATTGAACTCAATATTTTACTTTAAATAAAATATTAAATTCTAAAATAAACCTTATCCCTTAGGGCAATGCTTAAAATTAAAACAAAGCATAGGGTTGCATCTAGTGGTTAGCGTTTGGTAACGTATATAGGATATTATTTAAGGAAATTTATTGTAAAAGTACTCATAACTAAATAGTCTACTAATAGGTACTGGACTTAACTTCAACTGAGTTTATTACTGGCCTAAAATAAATTGACGTATCAGAAAGAAAGTACTTTCTGTATTTCAAAATAAATTTCATTTAAGTTTTTTCACACAAATTAGTTATTTTAATATATTTTAATTAGTGTTCAATTGAATCATGATATCATTTTACTTGATACATAAATATTAGAAATGTAAAATTAATAAAAAAAATTATAATAAATTATTAAATGATATATTTGTTGTGCAAATGGACACGTAATATAAAAAATAAATTTTCTAAAACAATGTTTATTTTAGGATGGAGAGAGTATACGTAAAATTTTAGGTCAATGAAGTACTCACTAAATTATTCTAATGCATGCTGAAAGTCTATAATTACTTCTCAACATATTTCTGTTGTGACATATACAACAACGCCGGACCACGATCTCTTTGTATTTCATCCCTAATATTTTTGCTGATGCACTCAGATCCTTCATCTAGACTCAATGTTCAACAAGTTCTTTCACTTGTTGATCTGAATCTAGGTTTTAGTTGCAATCAACATATCATCTATATATAATAATATTGTATGCATGACTATTATGATCTATACAAGGAGTTCTTCAACAAGCATGTATGAATAGGATTTTCAAAATCCACAAACCTCTTTTAGTCGTCTGATATAAATATCTTTCTCGATATTACCATTAAAGATTGCATTTTTAACATTATGTTGCTCAAGCTCCAAGTTGTAACAACTTATCATAGTCAAAAAATTTCAAATAGACTCATGATTCACCACAAAAAAGAACACTTCATTGTAGTCTATCACTTTCTTCTGCAAAAAAAACTCTTTGCGACAAACTTAGATTTATATTTTGACAATTCATTTTCTAAAATATCATCCTTAATCTTGAAAATTCATCCACGATCAAATTGTTTTGATCCTTTTAATAATGACACAAGTTCTCTAATTTGATACTTCTTTAGTGAAGTCATCTCCTCCTTTATTGACTCATTCCACCTCTTATCTTTACTTCTCCAACTTCCATTATTATCTTGGTTCATCCGTGTTAATTTCTTATGACAGAGGCGGGATGAACAGTAATACAAACATTAACAAATTCCACATACCTAATATACCGATAGATCTCAATCCATTTATACCAAATTCATATCGAACTTAAAAAGACTACCCACAAATACCAAATTTTTCACTTCGGACTGCATCCATAATCGGATCACACTACCCTAAATGGGATCATGTGGAATTAGTAGAGCCCTTATAAGTATAATTCCAAACACTAAGCGCGTAGATCAACTGACGTAAGATTGTTATAGCTTAATCAGAAATCTCGAGTTCGAGTTCTAGGTACATAGCTGCGTTAAAAACTTGGTTGGGAGAGTTTTGCCGCCCTTGTGGTCTTACCCGGCTTAAATGAGAATTAGTCTGAAGTGTCCAGAATAAGTCGTGGTTTAGAAAAAAAAAAAAGAATAATGCAGAGTTAAGGCAGACAAAAATTTCCCGTCAACAGCAAAACGTGTCAAGAAGTGAAAAAACGAATCTCCCTCTCTCTCTCTCTCTGCATTGACTTGAAATGAAAGCCTTCTGTCCTCTCCCTCCGCTTTTCCCTCTCTTCCTTCCTCTCAACTAACCAACCACTGCCTCCCGCCTAAATTCCTAATTTTCGATCACTGTATCACCGTTAGATTCAATCTCCTCCCTCAGATCAACCCCCCTTCTATCTCTCTCTGCGCAGAGCAGAGAGAACGACACCGTATCAGATCACACTAATACAAAAACAAAACAATCAAAACCGTTGGATTAAAACTAACATGTCGAAATCGCTCCCTTATTCAATGAAAGATGTTCACTACGATAACGCTAAGTTTCGTCAACGCTCCTTTTTCAAGGTAACAGATCTCTTTGAGTTCACTCCTTTCAATTACTTATTTCTGAAATTCATCTAACTGTGGCTATTATGTACTCCTGGACTAGGTAATCACGCAGTCATTGTTTACGAGCAAAATAAAGCGTGAATGTGTAAGTTGTAGTACAGGAAAATTTTTGGTGTTGTTATTGGTGTTTGGTTTAGCTTATTTAGTTTTCACACATACGAATAGTTCTCGTTATATTTCGAATGGGAAAAATGTTATTACGACTGATAATGTGACCGGGTTTAGAAGATTCTGGAGGAAGCCGCCGAGGCTTCCTCCACGATTATCACCTGATGAGGAAGGGGATAATGCCGATGATTCAATTTGGTTAAATCGGCAGAAGAAAGTCAAAGAAGCTTTTCTTCATGCGTGGGTTGGGTATAAGAAGTTCGCTATGGATTATGATGAACTTATGCCGTTGAGTCATCATGGCATTGATGGTTTAGGTGGTTTAGGTGCTACTGTTGTTGATGCACTTGATACAGCGATGATTATGGGTGCAGAAGAGGTTGTTTCAGATGCTGGTTCATGGATTGAGGCTCATCTTTTGGACAGGATTAAAAAGAAGGGTCAGGTTAATTTGTTTGAGACTACAATTCGTGTTTTGGGTGGGCTTTTGAGTGCATATCATTTAAGTGGCAGAGAGAAGGGGGTGAATCCGCAGCATAAAGGGCCAAAGTCGAGTGTATATTTAGAAACAGCTAAGGATTTAGGTGATCGTTTGTTATTGGCATTTACTTCTAGTCCAACGCCTATCCCATTTAGTGATGTTGTTCTGCATGAACCTTCGGCACACAGAGCTCCTGGTGGACTGAGTAGCACTGCAGAAGTTTCTACATTGCAGCTTGAGTTCAATTATCTTAGTGCTGTTTCTGGTGATCCGAAATACAGTGTGGCGGCTATGAAGGTCTTGGAACATATGAAGAATCTTCCAAAAGTGCAAGGATTGGTTCCCATTTACATAAGGTATGAATTTTTTGTTAAAATTTTGCGGAATTAATTTTGTCATGCCTTATGTTATCTTATTATTATTTGCAGCCCAGATTCAGGCGAGTTTAGTGGGGAAAATATTAGATTGGGATCTCGTGGTGACAGCTACTATGAGTACCTAATTAAAGTATGGCTTCAGAAGGGAATCGATCGGAATAGTAATTTGACATATTTGCATGATATGTATGAAGAAGCAATGAAGGGAGTAAGAAGTCTCCTTGTCAAAAAATCAATACCAAATGGATTAGTTTTTGTGGGAGAATTGCCATATGGATCTAAGGGTTCTTTTAGTCCAAAAATGGATCATTTGGTATGTGGTATTTGTAATTCTCATTCTGTTGGTAAATTATACAGATTTCGAAATAAGAAATTCTTTGTTCCAGTATGTTCTTAGATGATCACAGGGTGGAATTTTTTTGTTTGTTGGCATATGATATTGCATCGAAATTTAATTTGTTGTTACATTTATCTGCTAGATGCATACGTAGCTTGTACCATCCTAACAAATGTAACTGCCCATAGCGTTGTCTTTTCTGTGATTTGTTTATCACTGGGATAACTTTATTCCATATGGTAGACTTCTTTCTTCTAGCCGTCTTGTTTTCTCAAGTAATGCATTTGTGGGTGTATTAAAATATGCTAAATCATAGAATTCAATGATAAATTGATCAACCACCTTTGGCGTTTTAGTAGCTGCACATTTTCTACTTTGTACACACTTGTAGAAGCACTAGTATCTAACCTTGCACTGCTTATTCAGGTGTGTTTTTTGCCTGGGACGCTTGCTCTCGGTGCCACCAAGGGCATGACAAAGGAGAAAGCGATGAAAGAAAATATGCTGAAATTTGAGGACCTTGAGAATTTGAAGTTAGCAGAAGATTTGGCTAAAACATGCTTTGAGATGTATTCAGTAACTTCTACTGGTCTTTCCCCAGAAATTGCGTACTTCCACACTGAGGTTGGTGCTTTGGCACTTCTTGTTCACCTGTTATTTACGATCTACATCTTATGTCAGCCTTTTTATCAAACAGGAATATTCTCATGAAGGTCTTGATGGTGGGAATAAGAGTTCAATGTTTGTCAATGATATTATAATCATGCATGCTGATCGTCATAATCTTTTACGCCCTGAAACAGTTGAATCACTGTTTGTCTTGTATCGTGTGACAGAAGATCCCAAGTATGGCTCTGAAATGTTGAACTATGTTATAAATTGTATCTCTGTTTTTATTCTAAACTGAAAATTTGTGATTTATTTATTTAAATTTCAGCTGACAGTAATTGTAATGTAATACAGATATCGTGAATGGGGGTGGCAGATCTTTGAAGCATTTGAGAAACACACAAAAGTTGACTCTGGTGGATACACTTCTTTAGATGATGTCACTGTTGTTCCTCCACGGAGAAGAGACAAAATGGAAACCTTCTTTTTGGGGGAGACTTTGAAGTATCTGTACTTACTTTTTGCGGATAAATCTCTCATTCCCCTAGATAAGTTTGTCTTTAACACAGAAGCTCATCCTTTTCCTATTGAAGGCGTGTGAAAGGAACTTATAGTTCTTGTTGGAGCTTTCGTGCCCTGGAAGTTGGCGTGATATTTATTTCTCTTGGGGCATAGTATACATCTGCTCTCTTCATTTTGTTACTACTAATTTATCTGGTTCAAGAGGCTGTCATTGGAGTGATTATAAGAACAATCTAGCTGAGAGTTTACATTAATCTCTTATTACACAATTATTTTGTCATCTAATCTGCGTTGAAATGTCTATTGAGGAGAAAAGAAGATTTTTTTTAGAAGCTTAGTTGGAACGAGCTTCAGATTATGGCATGGATGTAAAATTCCTAAGGAACAATTTTTCTTCTTGATATGTAGAGTTTTGTGCAAAGAGTAGCATCCGAAAATCAAAATGTTTTGTATTTGATGCTTATTTTCTTTATGTTCCTTGACACGGAGGCTGGAGGCTTACATTGCTTCCTACATTAAACTATTTATGTTATCTGCTTATCAATTTATACAATGCTCAAAAGTTACAGTCTATTTTGGCCTGAATGCAAATCTAATCTTTAGGTCATATCTGTGTTCAAATTTTTTAAACATTGTTATGAAGAAACAGATTATCACCATCACGAATGACACATATATCATCTATTTCCGCGTTGTCGGCATTGGTGATCAGTGTAAAGTTGGCCACTCCAAACTTTTCACCTGCAGAGTCAGAAGCTGATATGGTGAGAAAAGAACTTTGAAATACTTTGGACCATGTTCAAGGTCTGGTGTCTCTGTTCTATTTGTAATTTTTTTCCTGTAGTCTTTTTTTTCATATTTTATGCTTTATCTTAAAGCAACGATTGTCCCGAGTGTTCAGTTACAGGTTGTAATATTGTTTTTCAGATGAAGCAGAACTTACCAGCAACTCTAAGAAGCTCCTCTATGGTATCAGGTAGGACAATTAACTTTCCATGTCGACCTTGTGATTCTCTTTTGTTTTGAGAATGCATGTGAATCGTGACTCTCTTCGAATTTTTTGGCTCCTCACATCTTAGCCAACCTGAAATGCTCGAACTGATGTTTCCAGGTGATTTCCTAGAATGAAAGTTTAATAAATTCGACCCACAATTTTCTTCTTTTTGACCTTGATTATTCCTTGCATGACTTGTAGGGTCCTCTTCAACTAAATCTATCCTATGCTCATCTAAAATTTTCCTATTTTCATAACTCAGTAAGAGGTCATATATGCTTTTATTGCCTTGATGTGCTGCTAGAGTTTTAGCGGTCCATCCTTTGGCATCGGGTTTATTTACACTTGCTCCTCCATCCAAAAGAATTTTAACCATTTCAATATGACCCTTGCGAACGGCATCATGAAGAGTGGTGTGGCCATTCTCAGCAGCTGGAACTGCATGTATCACATTTGTGGAGAAATTACTACTTTTGTCCATTTCACTCTTTTCTCTGGTTTCCTTTGATGTGCATCCAGTTTTGTCTTTTGCCTCATAAGCTAATGAAGTTCCTGTTACATGATCTTCACATTCTGCCTCTGAAAACCATTCATTGGATCCCTTTTGAAGCCATTTGCTGAATATATGTCCTGGATCTGTGTTATGGTTTTCGAACCCTATGCTTTCTTGCCCTTCCAGATTCTGTAAAATGTTTTAAAACCAAAGTTTAGTACTTTTTCCTGAAAACAAACATGGGTATCAAAGAAGAGTAGAACTCTCTGAATCTGATTACCGAGAAAAGGTTACTCATAATAACACGACCATCTTCCCTATTTGCCTGGATGGTTCTCATCAATGAGGTTCTACTTAGTCGTAATATTTGTGATAAGTTAGTTGTCCTAACAGTGAAGGGTTGTGGTCTGTTACATAAAACTCCAATCTCTCCAAACATATCACCTACTGTTGCTTTTCCAACAACCTGTATGTTACATTTTGGAATATGAATTAAAGAATCTACCGTGTCAGTGAATTTAATGTTGAAGATAGTAAGTTGTCACATACCTGGTCTTGTCCGTCAATATAGGCTATGTAGTCCTGTAACAGTTTGATACAATTTAGTATGTGAATTGCATTCATGGTACTTAGATGTAGATATGATGATTGAAATCAATCTCTCTTACCACTGTCCCTGAAACTATTATATAAAGATCTGTTGGAGCTTCATTCTGCAGGATTATGTCTTCTCTTGGAGGAAAATATTCGGCATCCATTTCTGAAACCTTTAAGAGGTTAGATTGTATCAGTTTCTAATGCAACTTGGCAAAATTGTTTACTTCACAACTTTCTGTAGAAAAGCTACAGATAGTTCATGTCCTAAGAGTTGTCTTGACACAGATATCAAATTGGAAAAATGGTAAAAGAAACTCATAAATAGAAAGTATCAGAGCATAAATGAAGTTGTGATTATGAACTATTACCAATTGGAAAAGGAAGTCATGCGAAGCCCCTTGGAAGAGATAAGCTCTTTGAGTAATCGGGTAGAACAGATAGTATGCTATGCTTGAACGAATGGCTTTTGGCAACCCATTCAAGGTCTCTTGCTGCTTGAGTCCTTCGGTTTTGAATCTTAGACATATGTGTGACAAAATCTGATCTTGTACGCGAGGAGGCAACTGATTTCGTGTTGCAAATTCTGAAGCAGCTCTTACTGTATCTCTCTACAATCAGAAGCAAATTTTAGCTAATTGTATCCTGTAACATTAGCACTCAGGATGGAGACCACGAAATCCTTTCAATTGAAAAAGTGTTTGTTTAAACTACCTAGATAGTAAATAAGATACTCATGCCACTTCAAATTGCATAGCTGAAATTATCTCTTTTATGCAATTTCAAAATTTTCACTCCTGTATAATTTGTTAATTTGGCCAGACAGAATGGATAGTTTTGAAAACTCGTGGGGATTTTGCTAAGAATCTTGATCGTGACTTGTTATCTATTTTATTTTTTGGCAGGTACAAACACAGCTGGTTCAGCAGGAAGCTACCATTGAAAGAGAACTTACAAAATTCCTTGTGCGGCTTGTCCAGTGAACAACCAGGTTTGTCATGTTTCCAATGAGGTAAGATGTCAATCCCAAGTTGAACAGCATGTAGAAGATATCAAAAAGCATTTCCCTTGGGTTTTCGGCATGTAAGTCTCCATAACCTGTTGTGGTCAGTGTGGTTATTGACCAGTAGATAGCCGTTACATATCTGTTCCATAGACTTTCCTCTTTAAAATTTGGGTTCACTGCACCAATCCATGTTCGTTCTGGGTCTGGGTATCTATCTGCAATCAGATAATTAAAGCATCCAGCACAGTGAACTGCGAATAGAGTTACCTGTTGTTGATCATACAGACATGTGGTTAAAAATTACTGAATTTGTTGCTTTGTCATTTTGAAAGAACAAGTTGATGTTTAACTACTTACGGAGATTAGCTTCGTGCACCTGGTCCAGAAGTAGTTAAAGCGGATGTCTTTCTCAAGTCTGAAGAAAAAAAAAACTTATTTTATCAGCACATGGTGTGTTGACTACAGGATTACAAAATTTGAAGTTTGAGGAATGTCAAATGTCAGTTAACCTTGAAAACAGAGAACTGACTCGTCTGAGACGCCAGAGTCTGAGCATGTTAAGTAATTTAAAGCCAAGTTCGCTATGGTGATCTGTGGACAAAACACTGAGGTACTGAAATGGAGCAGTCGAACAGACATCAAAGATGAACCAAGTCGATATATACCTGCACATTGCACTTGTCAGGGTGTTTGATCAAACGGAAACAGCAACAGTCGACTCTTGTCGGTTTGAATTGAAAGCTTGATTAAAAGTTTGCAAAAGCTCACTCACCTGATTGCTATTTTCTTGGGATCGTCAACGAGAAGGTAAGTTTGGCTGTCAATATATGCTACAAAGAAGGTGAGAATAACATCAATGGCGAAGAAGCCATTGACAATGTTATCAAAGATGAGAAGTGCATCTTTCTTGTAAGTTAGAAAAGCAAACTCAAAAGGAGAGATCCAGGCCGAGTAAATGACAAGAACAATCAGCCACATCCCCCAAGCCCTGCAATGAGTAGTAGGACATGAGAACAGCAGCTACAACATAGAAAAAGAAAAATGTGACCGAGGACATGAGGAGGAAAAGCCATAGTATGGTATGAGTATGACTTATTGAGTCAGGTGTGGCAAGCTTAATCACCTATAGCGGAAATTGTAAGGGGATATTATATATCTACGAAGTTTGGTTGTCTGGTTTATTCTTGCTCCAAGAGATGGCAGAAGATCACTCGAAAAGCTGCCATGGGGAACTCGCTCCATCTGAACATCATCGTTACAGAACCTCTGGAAGAAGTTTGTTGCACAGGAGAAGGACATTGTAGAGTGTCTGAATTCGCCAGGTTTCAAGATTGAGTTACCTGAATTGACCATGATTGAGTAGTTGTATTTATAGACAATCTTGTGACTATGACACGGGTTAAACTCCTTTTTATCAGCTTTTTTCTCTAAACTCCTGCCATTAGGAAAGATTCTGCATGAATCTTATGCTATCAGTGCGTCACCATGGTTGGAAATACAGGCAGGAAAAACAAGAAGCCGTACTTGTCTGATTTGTCCGAACAAAAATGGAAAAAGGAAAATACAAAGAAAGGACACAAAATGATTTGCTATACAAGTGGCAGACATGAAGCTTTCTGTAATGCAGTGACAGGTCCGAATTCTCTCTCTCGACGAGTGAGAGAGATAAAGAAAGCACACTGTAATGGTGTTGCAGGTTGGGAAGTGTGAGTATAGTTTCTGTTCCAACTGGTATGGTGGTGGAGAGTCCATCACCGATACATCGAGGTATGAACTATATAGTATAGGATAAAGGTCTTCAGGGTTAGATTTTGAGCGGCAAGTTGGTGGGTGTGTTCATTTCATAAATGGACCAGAAAGTTTTAGTAGGTTGAAGGAGAGGCTTTACTCATGGATGCCGCGTGGACCAATAGAACTAGTGCTTAGAGTTGTGACAATCTCTTCCAACAACAAATGCCAATACATTCTCACTTCCTTCTCAGTCCTTGGTAAGGTCCTAACATTGTTTGTTTATGTTGCTCAATTAGAACCATATGTGCGAAATTGATTCTCGCCATACATCAACTACTGTTCCTCTTTCACACTTCTTTAGTTCCTTTCACTTGGATATGTTCAGCCGACCTTGTTTTTGGACAAAAATTCTTACCTACTTTTGATAGAGATTGAATTAGAAAATTTAGTGCTATTGTTTTTTCAAAGTAAATTGAGTTTGTTTCAAGTAGATTTTGTACCAACTGAAATAAAACATTTATTTCTCTAGCAATTTCCTAGTTCCTCCATTACCGACCTCTTCCTCCGATGGCCCACCTTCTGTTCATTTGATGATTTGTTATTTATGCAAATGTTCCTTCTTTTATCCAAATTCTACAAGCCGGTTGAAGATCAGATTTTGATATTTTTCTCGATTTGACTATATGATTGAAACTGTTTCTTTCAGGGTGAAGGTTGAACATTCAAGAAGTGTAAAGATAACAAAATGGAAAAGTTCAGATGTAGGAAGCTTCGGAAAAGTATCTCTCGTATTACATGTGAATAAGGTAAGGGACCCGTGGATCTAACATTTATGTTGCGAAGATTTCGACTAATATAACTACTAAAATAATAATTCGAGTTTTGCTGGTGAGTAATAATACTAATGGGGAAGTAAGCTGGCCCAGGTGAACACATTTGGGGACACTTGCTTGCCATTTGCAAAACTTATTAGTTACAAATGCTAGAAGTTAATCAGACATTTCATATTATCTGGCTTCAACAACCGTAATCTTTCATATTGCTTTGGTATCTCTTTGCACATGACATGCCGCGTGGTGCTCAATTATTCAAAACCTTTCGGATCTTCAAGTGTTTCACTCAATTATGTTGATTTTCCTATTGTATATTTTAATTGTTAAACTTGCTTTCTGTTGCTACGAATACGAGGAAAGAAAAATAATTAACCAAATATAACATTATCTGGAATTATAAATGTAATCTATATTATTTATCTATTTAGTTATTTATTCTCTGTGTTCCAGCAAATGCCTTTATTGTCCGAGTGACATTAAAACCAAATATATATTCTTTTGTTAACTATAAATTATGCATTCAATCGATAGTAGATTAATGGAAATGGAGTGAATTGAATAACGTGGTAGGCTCTACAGATGGAGTATAGTGGGAGTCCAATCAAGTGGGACCCGGAGAAGAGGATCCTACACTCTTGGAGACATTATATTTTTTTTGGAGCTGCTCTTGAAGACTTCATTGATTTGGCTCGTCGCATGCGCGTACATATTATCCTGGTATGATTCTCACCTACCAATGGAGTCGATTGGTTCTAGTTCTATTCATTATAGTGCTTGCAGTCTCTTGCACTTAATTTCTAAAACGTTCGCTCGCAAGGACAGCAAATATTTCTCAGGAAACCGTAACAAAATTCCTCACCACAAATAAATCTTTTATGGAGTAGCTAGAACAAAGGTTATAGAAAGAGGGAATATCTCGTGAAGTAGGAAGCTAGGATAGCACAGCAGTGGTCCTGTTGAATGATTATGGTCCATGCAAAATGAAATTAAAATAGTGGTCCATTAGTTTGATTTATCGAATTCAGACCCTTCTTGTTATAGGTGTATACTTTCCCAGCCATACCTTACCACATTTAGGTCCTTACAGAGAGACGTCGTAGTTCACCCGTCACCCGTGCTTGCCGGTCGCTTCAAGTTAGAATCTCTGGGGCCTTCATGGCCACATACAAATAATGTTCTTTTTTTTTCTTCCTTATTTGAAATAATTTACCTCATGTGGTTTAAAAATAATAAAGAAATTGACGTATATATGCAATTAGTCAAGAAAGATAAGTGCAATGAATTCATTATTCGGTTTAAGGGGAGGGATTTGGTCTTGATAAACAGATCACTGGACGTTGTGTGGATTAGTTCCCACTTGGTGTGAACGAGATGGAAGCTAAAGTTAAGAAAGTTCATATTTATCATATAAATAAAGCAAGGAAATCTCCATTTTCAATCATATGCATGATTGCAACAGCATCTTGATTTGTCTTTAGTTGAATTGTTTATATTATTTCCACTAGCTTAAAATAATGCTTATTCTGTTCTCAAGTTTATGGAACTAGAATTATTAATTTCGTAGCCCTTCAAAATCTTTCTATATACATTTTTTTTGTGATATTATTAAAGACATCAAGAGCATCCTAAACTTTCCAAGATAACAGTCGACAATGTTTAAAGGCAGAAAAAATTGATATGAATTTTCGAAAAAGAAAAAAGCAGAAACAGTGACAGATTTAGAAATTTTTTAAGAAGAATATTTAAGTTAAAAATTTTCGATACATATATAAAATAGACGAGTGAACAAAATATGACACAATAAAATTACAAAAAGAAGAATGAAAGAGAGAAGGATGTCTTCTCCACTCCCCTATTGCTTCTATGCCTAGCAAAAACGTATGGTCAGCGATATAAGCACGTCCGTATGTTATTTGAGAAGCAAATGTGGAATTTGATTTGAAAAGGTAAGAATTTCACAATATAAAAAACAAGAAGGAAGTTTGGGGAGGTGCAATGCATGCAAAATTGAAGAATGGCTTTTGAAGAGAAGAAGGGTCCTGAGAGGGAAGCAAATGTAAGTGATGGTGTGGGTCAGCATTACAACTCTCCCTATCAAAAATGTAATGATTCCTCCCTCGCATTTCAGCTTCCTTGCTATCCAGTCCATTGTGTCGTCTTCGCAACTGAAATTGTAGGCCCCCGCCTTAATCACCACCAACATCCTTAAATAAATTCTTTGCTTATCAATCATTCAATATTCAGTTATTAGCAGTTACTTATAATTTCATTTCATTCTCCATCTGCCCCTATTCTTTTCTTCCTCCGCTATTTTATACATTTTTATATAATTTTAATTTCAAATTACTAATAGTGATTTAAATTCAAAATTACTATTTTTTCCGTTCTAAACTAAATGTCATTTAAGATAATTCATGCAATTAAGACTCTTTTCGTCTCAAAATAATTGTCATTTTTTTATTGTCACAGATATTAAGAAAAATGAATTAGTTATTGATTTGTACTTGATTAATTATGTCAAAAATAGTATATTTAAAGAATAGTTGTATTGGAATTAAGCAAAAATTATTAAAACATACAATTATTATAAGGGTATTTTAGGAAAAATTGTTTAAAAGATTAAAGAGTGATAATTATTTTGGGACATTCAAAATGTTATTTTATGACAATCTTTTTGAGACAGAGAAAGTAATATATTTAATACATCTTAATTTAGCATTAAATTGATTATTATATATTTTTTATTTGGGTACATCAAAAGAACCTTTGAATGAAATTTGTATTGAAATTTGTATCAAAGAGCAATATTAGAACAAAATATTAAATTTTATATTGAAAGTGTAAACTTATAATATAAAAAATATATATATTTTTTAATACGACATATATTTAAAATAGAGAGTAATATATAAAAAAATGATTATGTTCTAGAATAAATGAACAAATTTTATTAGTTTTTTATAAATTAATTGAATTTATTGAATATTTATCGTATTTTGTTTTATAACTCTCAAGTTATCATAAATCATAATTATTAAATTTCTGTTTAAACTATAACATACAATAATTCTTCAAATTATACAAAAAAAAATAGTTCATTATCTAGGAAGCATCAATAAAAAATGTGCGAATAAAAGAGAGATGATCTTGCAATAAAATAAAAAATACAATCAAAGAAGACAATCTTTTTCACTTCTAAAAAAAATTCTAACTTTTTCTCTTCATTTACCTCAAGTCCTCAACCAAGTGAGGCCGAATAGAGTATGTGAGCAAATAATCTAAGGAAAATCAACCACAACAAATCAAAGCTAAATGGAATAAGCAAAGAAGATGTAGATATTTTATCCAAATTTTCAATAAGAGGTTTATTGTTAATAAGTTGAGTTACATCAGTACACTAATTTGGATCAAAAGGCAATTAATTAATTTTCAAGAAATTCATAAGTCAAGCTGCTATTTGAAAGACCATTGAACTATAGTTTTTTATATTTTTAGCAAATTGAGATAAAGTTGAATGATTGCGTCAATCTTAGGATATATATGAATTCATTAATCGACCCCTTTTCATATAAATAAAACATTACTGGTGTCGTATGAAAATTTACGAAATTAAAAATATTTTTAAATAAAAAATAAAAATAAACGAATTATAAATAATATAAAAAATATGACAACAGAAAAAATATAGGATAAAAAATAATTAAAAACAGATAGAAAAGACAATAGACCCTTTGGCCCCTCCTAGTTTTCATACCTGCGTATGAATGCAAGTTCCCACTAAGTCCACATGCAGTTCTCTATGGATATACATACGACTTGAAAGAAAAAATAAATTAAAATAAAAAGATATTGCAGATATTCCCACGATGTACCAATTGATTGGCCAGCTAGAACATACCCAATACCAAGAGGAAGGACACATGGGGATCAACACATAGACACGACAGAGAATGGTCTTGTTATCGTGCCTTTTCTTGTAATATCTTTTTCATATTATATCTTTTTTTAATATCGTTCACTTATTATACTTTCTTTTTTATTGCTTAAATTTTATTTTTTTTTTAAAAAAATTTTTTTTAAATCCGCCATTAAAATGAGCATGAGTTTTGAAGCACCATGATCGGGTCGGGTGAAGAGCTGCGTGGCCTCTTTTTGCAGTCATGGATGCCTTCAATTCAATGGTCCACACCCAACCCAAGGCTGTGAGTGGATTATCCTTTAAACTGCGCAAACCAACATGCTCTTAATAATAAGACCTTCACAGCCATACATTACGTCTTCTGTAACCGAGACCACAAATACGAAGATCAGATTGCTTAATTCCATTTATGTTTTATCTAAAGTTTATATTAAAGTTTTGATAAGCTTATTTCTCATCACTGTTTTACTGGTTTTGATGTGATCATATGTACGTGATAAATTTCTTTCATAATGTAAAGAGTAAAACAAAAGGAGATGATTAAGAAAATAATTACAAGAGGGAGATTAATGAATTCCCCATATCATCTTCCATTCCATGTATTTGGCTGAGGAGTAAGCAAGCTAAAGCTGAGTGGTCTTTCTCACTGAAAGCGCCAAACTCTCATGATGGTCCATCAGTACCGAAATACAGATTCTTGGGTCATAAGTTTGGTATTTTGGCACCAATTATTGGTCGGTTTTTGATCATGTGAACTTTGTTATGATCAAGAAGACGAAGCCAACTTGTTCGTAAATCATAAAATTGCTGCGCTGATAAAGGTTGTCGTTCAGCTGTGTTAGGCTTCTTGTTGGTTCACACAGTGCCCACTGACATGATCATTCAGTCCACAAATCTAGAATCTTTAAAACCAGCAATACTAACACCATGGGCATGCGGAAAAGATTGTCCTTACATGTTAGGTTTTGTTTTTGTTTGTCCTAAAACTAGAAAATTATTGATTTTTTGGAAACCCTAGAATCTGATCTTCTCTATTTCAGCCACAGAGTTTGATTAACAAGTAACTCACAAAAGAAATTCATGTCATTTTGTGATATACATTATATTTTAATTTATTATTAAAATAAAACCATCTTACAACAAAATGGGGTGAATCCAACATCATATTACGACGAATTTTGTTAAAGATATTAGTGTCAAAATTGGTTGGAGATCCGAGCCTAATTTTAATGTAAAAAAATTCCGTCAAATTTTAACTCTATTCGAGTCATAGTTCGAAGCAATTTAATTTGAATATTTTTTAGATAAAATCATATTGTTCAAAACGTGATTATTTAATGTTAACAAAACATAGGAGATAATTAGTTATATATTTGGTTATAAGTATAGAATGAAATGATTTCATTGAAAGAAGTGTCACCTTCGAGGGCTATATATATGCAAACAGCAAATGTGGTTACAGCTTATATTACAAGGTTGATATTCAATTGGCGGTTTTTGTTGTTTCTTCTTCTAATATCTCTCAATTTCTATAGTGAAGACAACAAAATTCTGCATATTTTTCAAAATAAAAATGCTGTGAAAATGTCTGTTGTGAGAGGATTAGGTATATAAATGATGTTTTATTCTAAAAATATATTATTGAAGGATATATAATAGTCTATCTTTTCAGAAATGATTTTGTCTGAGAAGGCAATTTGTGCCAACTTAGTAAAAGAAGATATAATTTTACATGGACGATACTGAAGATAATTTCACTACCACTTCTAATTGTCTCCTTCTCAAAATATAATTCAAAACATACAGCTGCTTATCATAATACAAATTTAAAATATATATAGATTACAGTTTTTTTTGTCTGAACCCCGGTATCCCGACACATTGGCCGAGACTAATCCGGGTTCGGAGCGAGAGGCACGGCTCCTCCCTCACGGGGGCGACTCTCCTCGGACTCGAACCTGGGTTCAAGTTTTCATGAGAGAGTTGAATTGTCAGTCCAACCAACACCCGTGAGTATATAAATTACAGTTTAGTTATTAGTAATTGTCTCTAATTTATATATATGATCATGAATTAGTCCAATTCATCTTGATGAGAACAGGAAAACGAAAATGTTTTGTTGTTTAAGACTATTTTATGATTAAAAGTTTTGCACGTAAATTATTTTTAAGAGCAGTTTAGATTAGATTAGTTTAGAACAGTAGTCCAACAACCAGATTTTGACGAATTTTGTGAACTGAATAAAGGAAGTCGGAAAGCATATTTCATATTATTTGTCATAAATTTCTGACGAACTTTAATCATGTTGGAAATTAGATTTTTTCAAAACCGAAAACTTTCGATGAAATTCGTCAAAAAGATTATTGATGTTTCCAGTACCAGAAGTGTTTTGGTGAATGTCATCAAAATGGTAAAAAAAATTGATTATAGCCAAATATATATTACAAATTAATATATCAGTTCAAAAAATTTATTGTGCTAGCCTATTGTCATAACGGTGCAACTATTTCCAAAAAATTATTGTAATTCTCTGAATTTGTGTTTTATAAATTGTAAAATGGATGATTATTTTGAGAGAATGGGAAAGTTAAGATGAAGGACTTGCTTTTATGATAAGAAATTAAGATAATGAACTTATTAAGTACTCAGTGTACTTAATCAATGTGCTGGATTCTCATTATAAATGTGCCCTCATGAGGAGCTATATCTCCCGTTCCGAAGCAGGATTAGTCTTCATCGAAAATGGAGAATACCGAGTGGTTCAGACCAAAAAATAGATGGTGTCTTCTACCTCAATCACTGATAGCGTTGGCATGATTCAGAATACACTAATCCACCATTTTTATTGCGAAGAAAAAATATCAGTCGTGTTTTCCCACAAGTACCAAGTTGTTTGTACCCTGAAAAGCTGAGATTGCAGCGAAAATGAGGCTCTTGTTCCGACAGCCCAAATATTTATAGAAAATTCCTTATGTGAAAACTAACCTCCACCTCTGGAAGTGCCTCTTTTTCACCCAGCAAACTGTTATGTCATGAAGCCAATTTTGTGCGATGTGATCTGTGACTAACCCTCCATGTACAGAGTCTGTAGCTATTGGCAACATTGGGAAAAAAATTTTGGCTAATGAAATAGTGGAGTCGCAGTCTCGCAGATATGTTTAAACAGCAGCCAAAAAGTTGTGATCGTTGGTATTTGCGAAAGATTTTGAAACCTCTTCGGTTATTTAGTGTCGGCACTTGTAAACCAAGCAATCGTTACAGGCAAAGTATTAGTGGAGGCATCATTCATTATTCTAGGGTTGAAAATGTATACGGAAAAGGTGAATGATATTACCATGTGAAAGAAGGAATGTAGAGTGGAAGAATAATACGTACAAATAGATGGAACAAAAGTAGATGGAGGCCATTTTTACGAACAGACGATGGGACAATTAATTCATGCCTTTACATTAGACTAGCACGATGAGATTGGAGATATGACTGCGAAGAGGGGTTTGATTTGATGAGGAAACAGGTTCAGGAAAGGAGCTCCTTCAGTGCCTCCGACAATTTGGCGACAAACGTGAATGGCCCGGAGAGGAATATGTGAAGATCTATCGCTAAGACAACTGACAATGATATTAGTTCTGAACAGTCAACATTAATTATGTATATGTCCGATTAAGGAATTAATTCAGAGGAGTCGTTTCACAGAACTAGAATTGTAGTATGATCACTAGTTTCTATTTCACTCTTCCTTTTTCTTCTTTGCAATGTCTAAATCTTGCTGCTCGTCACTGCCATCAATTTGCGTTAATCTCGTCTAGCATAGATTGCTTGTTTAGATTTCAAATTTGGCTATTTAAAGGGACTCCTAAAATGCATTTGTCCTCCAATCCTATTAAATATCAGTTCGCCATACCAATGTGGCAGAACTTTTCAGAATTAATTTTTTTTTTCTCCCAACTGACTGCAGCATTGGGTCATTTTTAAAACCACGATTTACTCGTTCCTTCCCATTTCATATGACTATTTTTTAATAAATTAAAAAACTTATATTTTTTGTGTTAAAATTTTGTGTAGAAATGTATTTACTTTTCACATAAATGGGATTGGTGGAATATATTTTAATAAGTTTTTTATAAATAGAAACGATATTTATGTGTAAAAAGTGGGAAAAAAATAATATTCTGATAGAGCTCTACAAAATCGGATTTTTTAAAAGAACAGAAATAAAAATAAAACAATTGCTTGAAATATTTGAATTTTAAGCCACATTAACAAAAATGAAACATAACTACTCAATTTGAGCATTTAACTATTTAAATATGGCTACTCTAAATTTAAAACATAAAGAATACATTTAAAAATGTTCTACGTGGACCATTTAAAAAAATAATTTAAAAAATACATTGAAGATGGTTTTATACTAATTGAGAACTTTGTAAACGTCCAAAATACGGGTAAAAGAGGAGGGTTGTATTTAGGAATGCCCATCATGCTGGGGCAAAAGAGGAGGGTTGTATTTGAATTTATTAAGGAAAAGTTGAGAAATCGGATCTCATCTTGGAGGGGACGACAGTTGTCAAGGGCAGGGAAGGAAATACTGTTAAAAACAGTCGCTCAAGCCTTGCCAACTTATACAATGAGCCTTTACCTACTTCCAGAAACTACTTGCCAGGAACTTCACAAAGCCATGAATGCATTCTGGTGGGGAGGAGGAGAAGGGCGTGGTGGAGTGAAGTGGAAGCGCTGGGAACGGTTATGCGCTAGTAAGGATGTTGGAGGCATTGGATTCAGGGACTTAAAAGATTTCAACAAGGCTCTTTTGGCCAAACAGGGTTGGAAATTGGTGAAGTCTCCATCTTGTTTAATGGCACGGGTTCTCAAAGCCAAGTACTTTCGAGACAGGGACTTCGTGAACTCCAGGTTAGGAGAAACAGTGAGTTTAATATGGAGGAGTATATGGATTGGGAGCGATCAAATTCGTAATGGTTATAGGAGGAAAATAGGGGATGGGAGGGATACAATGATTTGGAATCACCCATGGTTACCAAATGCAGCAAATGGGTTCATCTCTACACCTCTGAATCCTAGTATTGGAGACTTACAGGTGGCACATTTGATGGTACCAGGAGAGAGACGTTGGGATGTTGGCAAAATATGTGGTCTAGTTAATGCAGAAGATAGGAAGAAAATCCTGTCTATTCCTCTGAGTACTAGAATTACGGTTGATGGCTGCTACTGGATAGGAGATAAAACAGGCACTTATTCTGTCAAAGAAGGCTATAAACAGATGCATTTACAGAAGCAAGCACAAGAGGTGGGAACGAGGTTGATCTGGAAAAAGTTGTGGAAACTCAAAGTTCCACCGAAAGTGGCCAATCTCCTTTGGCGAGCAGCTTCGAATTGCCTTCCCACAAAGGAAATGCTTGCTCACCTAAAGGTAACCCACTCAGCTATGTGCCCGACTTGCAGGATTAATTCTGAATCGGTTCTCCATGTTATGGTCTGCTGTGATGTGGCGAGGAAGGTTTGGATTGAGTCAGGCATTGGGTGGTACTTTGATAATGTCCACAGCTTCTTGGAATGGCTGGGTATGATGTTTGACAAAGTGGATAAAGATAGGTGGAGTCTCTTGGCAGTTATCTGCTGGGCATTGTGGAGAAATCGTAACTCAGTTGTGTGGGACAACAAATTGCAATCTTCTCAGGAAATATTACGAGGTTGCAGGTCAATGCTTGAAGGATGGGAGCATGCACAAGTGATATATAGTACTGGGAAAGAACCCAATCCTGATGAGATTTACATGGATAAATGGAGTCCTCCACCAACAAATTGGCTCAGTGTGACTGTGGATGCTGGAGTGTTTGCTGATTCTGGAGCAACTAGCATGGTCTGTAGGAATAACGTGGGAACCTTCTGTGGAGCCAAGGTAGTGCATCACCAAGGCATCCGTGACCCAACACTATTGGAAACGTTGGCGATTCGAGAGGCACTTTCCTGGATAAAGGATAAAAATGGCTCAAACTATATAATTGAGTCT
>CANYCX011233434.1:0-15198 GCA_948193385.1 Breynia disticha f. nivosa
TCGATCAAATGTTGGAAAGGTTGGTCAGTCATGATTATTATTGTTTTTCTTGACGTTATGTCTGGTTATTTTTAGATTCCAATAACGCTAAAAGATCAAGAAAAAAACAATCTTTACATGTCCATATGAGACATACGCTTACCAGAGGATACCATTTGGACTCTGTAATGCGCCTACAACTTTTCAGAGATGTATGATGGCATTTTTTGACGAATTAGTTGAAGATATTATGGAGACATTCATGGATGATTTTTTAGTTTACGGTAATTCTTTTGACTTATGCCTCCATAATTTAAAACGTTTGCTTGAACACTGTGACGAAACAAAGCTTGTTCTTAATTGGAAAAAGTGTCATTTTATGGTACAAGAAGGTATAGTTTTAGGGTATAAAATATTTGTCAATGGAATTGAGGTAGATAAAGCAAAAATTGAGACTATTTGATAGATTGTCACCACCTTCTTCTGTTAAAGCTATCACGAGTTTTTTAGGTCATGCTAGTTTTTATAGAAGATTTATAAAAGATTTTTTTGAAAATTGCTAGACCTTTGATAAAACTACTTGAGAAAGATGTGCCTTTTGAGTTTGATGAAAATTGTTTACAGACTTTTAAGTTTTAATGCTTTAAAAGATAAATTGGTAAATGCTCCTATTATGATCTCACCAGATTGGTCTTTTCCTTTTGAGCTAATGTGTGATGCTAGTGATTTTGCAGTGGGAGCAGTTTTAGGACACAGAAAAAAAAACATTTCCGACCAATTTATTATGCCAGTAAAACTTTGAATCATACTCAAATAAATTACACTACTACAGAAAAAGAGTTACTGGCAGTAATCTTTGCATTAGAAAAATTTCGCCCATATCTAGTTTTGTCAAAAGTTACTGTTTATACTGACCATGCTGCTTTGAGATATATTTTGTCAAAAACATACGTAAAACCGAGACTGATAAGATGGATTCTTCTTTTACAAGAATTCGATCTCGAAATTAAGGACAAGAAAGGAGCTAAAAATTTAACCACGTGTGAAGCTCATTTTTAAATTCCTTTTTAACCTGATAAATAATAATTTTTTCATAATAATAATAAATCACAGGAAAATAAGAGGAAAGAGAAATGATAAAGAATATATACACGCTGTTTTATAAAATCTCGGCCCAAAACATTCGTAACATAAAATTTTTTACAGCGGAAACATAATAAGTTTGAAAAATATTTCAAACTAAAATTTTTGCGTGTATATACAAATGTACAACATCTGTACAAATCCAAAATATCAAAAATGAAAACTGGAGCTCGACCTCTGACGTAAGCTCGAAAAACACCGATCAGCTCTGTGGTCCAGTGACAGCAACTACTTACGATCTGCACAATCATTTAAAAAAATAACGGGGTGAGTATAAACAATACTCAGTAAGTATTCTTAACTTTGATAACTTAAATGATGTGCATGGAAAAACATAAATTAGCACGAGAATGTGCATATGTATCTTGTCCCTAGACATCCCCGTATGTTAAACAAAACAATCTACACAGGTATAAAAACAACACACAGCTCAACTATATTGCATACAGTAATATCAACAGATCGTAAATCATCGTCCACACATGAATTACATATATAAATAGGCACACAGCCAAACTAGATCACACAGATATCAAAATACGATATAAATGCAATCCTATGCAATGAAATATCAATGATAATGCAAATTCACACAGGATGACCCGCTTATCTGGACCGCACACAGCTCAGTCCTCAAATACTATCTCTGTACCACACAAGAGAGATTTCAGACCGCACACAACTCAGTCTATTGATCCATACAGGTAAGTCCACACAGGAATAATTAGATGCCACACAGGCTTGTGTCACACAGTATACGATATGCAAATGTATGAATAAAATCAATATAAAAATCATTCATATTCATACCTAATACAACTCACACAGAGAAAATCATATCCACACAGGTATTCAATAAATATCCAATCAAGTATACCACACAGGTAAACAATCAATTTCCATTAACATAGCACTAAAGCAAACAAATCAACCAAACATCTCATATTCACTAAGAGTCATCTAGCAACTCAACATTTCATTATAGGCCAACTATCCTTCCTTTGCCTAATTAACGTAATTCCAAATCAATTTCGTAAGTGCAAGAACACTTACCTCGAAATCAAGCCAAAATCAACAACTAAACCCCGAATCAAAATCCTCCCAACAGTTGTACAGATCCTCCTGTACAAAAATAACCGTTCATACATTGATTTTAGCTTCAATTCTATTCAATACATAAGAATTCAATAAGGTTTACAATTTTCAGAATCAACCATTTGTAAACCTTAACTAAACCTTAAATTCCACTCTTCTCCAACATCTTTACCATACACAAACTCATCCTAACATATACCTAATATCAAATTCCATTTCCCTACATATACAAGCCATCAATCTCAGTTCATTTTCATCAATTATAGCAAAGAACTCATCATAAACCAACCATATAACTCAACAAACAACCAACCATCAACCTTATGTAAACCTTCTTTATTAACTTACCTTGACTTGGATTATTGTAAGAAATCAACTCTTTCACCTTCAAAAATTCAGTCCCTGATGCTTCCTCAAATCTCTGATGGTTTTTCTCAGCTATGCTCTACAAGGTTTTTGGTTTATAACTATAAAGTGAGTTTTTGTCGTATATCGATCAAAACTTATATTTATTTTCAGCCTAACCGGGATCCAAACGTGGTGGAATGTGAACTACGTGTGGTGGTAACGACCACGCGTACTTTCCTTTCCACTGTGCGTACTTCCCAAATTCAGATTTCTCCGATTTTCTTCGATCGTTTTGTCCCCAAAATTTCAAATCAAAGAACTTAGAAGCAAACCTGTATCGTAACATTCAATATCGAAGTATAGAATCGAAATATACCTAAGCGATCTGACGTAGAATCAGGTAACAGATATGGATATTGTCATCGCATATCTGACTCCACCTCCCAAGTTGCTTCTTTTTGTGAATGAAAACTCCATTTCGCCAAAATCATTGGAATCTCACGATTCCTCAAACATCTCACTTGTCGATCCAAAATCTCAACAGCCTCCTCCTCGTATGTCAACTCGTCAAAAATCTCTAATTCTGGAGCACTCAACACGTGACTAGGATCAGATTGGTACCGTCTCATACAAATATGGAATACATCGTGTAATCGGGACAACTCTACTGGTAATCTCAATCTGTAAGCTAATGGTTCCACTTTCTCTGTAATCTCGTACAGTCCGATTTACCTAGGACTCAACTTACTCCATCTCCCAAATTGAATCACACCTCTCCAAGGTGAAACTTGTAAGAAAACTCGCTCACCGACCTCATACTCTATCTCTCGATGATGTCGGTCGTAATGGCTCTTCTGACGATCCTGAGCTGCTTGCATACATCGTTTCATAACATTCACTTTATCCAGGGTTTGCTGAACCAACTCTGGTTTCTCAATCTATTGCAAACCCTCAATATCCCAGTAAACTGGACTCCTGCACCGTCTCCCGTATAACGCCTCGTAAGGTGTCATCTCGATACTAGAATGATAACTGTTATTGTACGCAAACTCGACTAAAGGTAAGTGATCGTCCCAACTACCACCAAACTCCAGAATACATGCTCGCAACATATCCTCAACTGTCAGAGTCGTCCTCTCTGACTGACCATCAGTCTGCGGATGGAAAGTCGTACTAAACCTCAAACGAGTACCCATCGCATCCTGGAGACTCTGCTAGAATCGCGATGTAAACCTAGGATCACGATCAGACACAATTGAAGTAGGAACACCATGTAATCTGACAATCTCGACAACATATAAATCAGCAAGCCTATCCAATGTGTCGTCATGTCGGATAGCTAAGAAATGAGCTAATTTCGTCAATCTATTAACAATAACCCAGATAGCATCGTGACGTCTAAACGTCCTCGGTAAACCGATAATGAAATCCATGGTGATTTCCCCCACTTCCATTCTGGAATATCAAGTGGTCTCAGTTTTCTTACCAGAGCCTGATGTTCTGCTTTTATCTGGTGACATTAGAGACATTTACAACAAACTCTACTACCTACTGCTTCATATGTACCCACCAATACATCTCTCGCAAATCTCGATACATTTTCATACTACCAGGATGAACTGATAAAGGAGAAGAATGAGTCTCTATCATCAGCTCGTTCTACAACTCTGTAATATTTGGAGCACACAGTCTATCTCGATATTATAATACACCAATATCATCAAGTCGGTGTAAAGTAGGTACCTTTCCTCACTCTACTTTCTTCTTTATCTGCATCAGATAATCATCTTCTTTTTTACGTCCAATAATCACATCTCGCATCTGAGGTCGAATGGTAATGTTGCCTAATATCTGATCCTCAATCAAATCTAACTGTACTCGTAACTCTCGCAAAGCAAATAGAGACTCCGCTCTATAAGTAATTGAATCATCATCCCCTTTCTCTTTTCTGCTAAGTGCATCAGCGACTACATTCGCTTTTCCAGAATGATACTCAATCGTGCAGTAGTAATCTTTCAACAACTCAATCCACCGCCTCTGCCGAAGATTTAGCTCTTGCTGTGTCATAAC
The DNA here is from genome assembly GCA_948193385.1 of Breynia disticha f. nivosa. NCBI lineage: Eukaryota > Viridiplantae > Streptophyta > Magnoliopsida > Malpighiales > Phyllanthaceae > Breynia > Breynia disticha. The sequence continues at coordinate 4,636 of CANYCX011233434.1, forward strand.
ATATTTGAGACTTTTATGATCAGTAAATATCTGAAAATTCTCACCGTATAGATAATGACGCCAAACCTTCAGAGCATAAATAATTGCTGCTAACTCCAGATCGTGTGTCGGGTAGTTAGTCTCGTGCGGTCGTAACTTTCGTGAAGTATATGCAATAACTCTGCCATGCTGCATCAATAATCCACCTAACCCAGCTCTAGAAGCATCTGTATAAACAACAAATCTACCTCCCTGTGAAGGTAACATCAAAACCGGTGCCTCAACTAACCTCTTCTTCAGTTCTCGAAAACTCGCTTCACAATTGTCATTCCAGACAAATGGAACATTCTTCCTCAACAAAGATGTCATAGGTCTAGCTATCTTCGAAAAATCCTCGATAAAATGACGATAATATCCAGCTAAATCCAGAAAACTACGTACCTCTGATACGTTTCTCGGTACTTGCCATTCTTGTACTGCTTTTATCTTACTAGGATCCGGTTTCACTCCCTCTGTTGAAATTAGACAAGAAGGAATAATTTTCCTTTCGCCTACTAGCAATACACGTCTATCACCATCAACCTCAAACACAACTTTCTTTGAATAGCAGTCGCCCATAGCACGATTTATTGATAACTAATCCATACCTAAGATGACCCCAAACACAGCCATCCGCAAAACGATCAAATCTGCTAAATAAGTCGACTCGTCAATATGCAACTCACAATGCCGTAAAATATGTCTAACCAATACAGTACCACCAGCTGACATCACTATCAAAACAGTATAACCCAGACGCTCTATACTACCTCCAATATGGTCTACAACTGACTCACTCACAAAAGAGCACATAGAACCTGGATCAATCAATAATAAATTAGTATATGAAAAGATAGAAATAGTACCAGTGATCATGTTTGGATCCTCTGCAGCCTCATCTCTAGTCATAGTATAAACTCGGGCCTGTCGTGCTAACCCTGATGGTGCTGCTGCTCCCGTAGATCCACCTCCTCTACCTGAACCAACTGCTCCACCTCTGGCAACTGATCCTCCTCTAGAAGTAGATCCAGAACCTCTGCCACCTCTACCTCTACCAGTGCCAGTAGAAACTATAGGCCTTGTCTCACCTACACCATTCTGTCTCAAAACCTCAATGCCCTGTATACCCTGTCTCTGTGGCAATCTTTGGAAAAATGACCAAATTGACGACAAGTATAACAATGTCAATCATCCCTATCAGTATCTGTACCTGTATCGCGGCCTTGAGGAATAGGAGGTCTAGTGGAATAACCTCTACCACCTCCAGCTCCTCTCCCAAACTGCTTGCCCTGACTACCACCTGTCTCTCTGGGTGGCCTAAAGTCTGTCTTCTTCTTTTTCTTCTTATCTGTACTGTAACTACCTGAAATCATATGTCGCTTATCTCCAGCTTTATCACCCTCTGCCTCTAACTTCTTGGCTCGGATAGCTGTCTCGAGTAATAGTTCGTAGATCGAAGGTTTCATCGCGATCCTGTCTCGAATCGGATACCTCAAACCCCGCTCAAATCTATCCCTCTTCTTCCTATCAGTATCAACATCCTCTGGAGCGTATCGAGACAACCTGGTGAACTCTGCCTCGTACTCAACTACTGTCATCTCCTTCTGCTTCAACTCTAGAAATTCTATCTTTTTCTTTGTCTGATAATGTAGAGGAGTGTACTTATCAGCAAATCACCTCAAAAAATCATCCCAAGTCAACACTGAAGGATCTCTTTGACTATCTGGAATCGACTCCCACCAATTCCAGGTTGCTTTCTCGAGAAGAGAAGTAGTGTACTTCAATTTCTGCTCTGGCGTACATCTCATACGCGTCAAAGTTCTCTCTGTATGCCTGAGCCAATCATCAGCCTCAACTGGATCATTGGTACCCTCAAATGTCTTCACTCCTTGTTTCTAACCTCCGCAAAATTTTTATCGATGTTCAGGTTCGTCTAGCTCCCTAAACCTCTACCCTGATCTCTCATCATCCTCTGCATCATACCAAAACGGAGCATATGCCGGATCGTACGAAGGTATAGGTATAGTAATCTATGCTGCTGGCAGTGTCGTAGGTTGCTCTGGAGGTACTGGGGCTGAACCTTGTCCCTTGACTGAATCTCTGGACTCTGCAGTGTGATCAGGAGATACGTCGTCTATCGGCTCCATCTATTATCAAAATCAAGTTCAAAAATCATTTCAGATTTTTAAATCACAAATCAGATTTTAAAGATCACAAAGCATGAAAATCTTTGGCACAGTCCGTAGAGAATTTAATCTCTGCTCTGATATCACTAAATGTGAAACTCATTTTTAAATTTCTTTTTAACCTGATAAACAATAATCTTTTCATAATAATAATAAATCACAGGAAAATAAAAGGAAAGAGAAAGGATAAAGAATATATACACGATGTTTTATAAAATCTCGGCCCAAAACATTCGTAACATAAAAAGTTTTAGAGCGGAAACATAATAAGTTTGAAAAACATTTCAAACTAAAATTTTGCGTGTATATACAAATGTACAACATCGTGTATATACCTGAACGATTTGACGTAAAAGAGATACTGACAAACTTCCTAAAGAGATACTAAACCTTGAAAGTGTGAGGTAGGATAATCGGTAAGCGACTATGTCTAGCTAATGACGTAAAAGAAGCGCTTCTTAGGAGGTAACCCAACATTTTTACTTGAAGCTTTGTGTTTTTGTTTTCTTTTGCATTTAGTTTTAATCATTTTTTTAGAATTGTTTAAATGCTTGAAATAATTTTTTTCTGAAAAGGAATTGAGTTAAATATAAGTGGAAACAATTGTTGAGGGTTTCAACAAGTACGAGAAGCCACAGGAGCTGAGGTAAGTCCGTTACGAAGTCGAAATGCGAAACAGGTACATTTTCTGACTAACTGGAGGAGTACACAGACAAACCCATTACACGGACAATAACGTGAAATGTTATTTTTTCCCTGTAATAAGCCTGTAGAGCTACACAGATATAAGCGTATCCATTTAACTACACGAACACGGCTGTATAGCGAGTGTGACCGTGTACTTTTTTTTTTTTAAAATGTGATAATCTTAACTAAATAAAAACGGGGGACCTAAAAGGTCGTACATGAATGTTGCTACATTGAGAGGGAACCGAAGTTCCAATTTGGTCATAGTACAAAATATTCAAAAGCTGTGAGGGGAGCTCTTCCATTTCTTTGAAAGTACAGTCTGGTCGGTTTGCTTGTTCTTTGGCTAGCCAATGGGCTGCTGTATTTGATTCCCTAACAGGAAATTGACATTTAATCTCCAAATGGGAATTCAAAAGTTGCTGAATTTCCCACAATAAAGCCAAGTTACGTCCTTTCCAGGGTCGTTTACGATTGATAATCGTGACTGAAAGCTCAGAATCTGATTCAATAATAGCACGATGGTAGCCTTTCCCAATGATCCATTTAAGTCCATGCAAAATTGCCCAGAGTTCAGCAAACAGTGGTGAACAATAGCTTAATCCCACTTGAAAACATCCTCTTGCATAACCGTTGTTGTCTCGTATGATTCCACCTGCAGTACATATACTAAGATTCCCATTTACGGCTGCATCAACATTAACTTTTATCCATCCGACAGGAGGTTTGACCCAGTGTGCATCTTCCTTCCTACGGTGTGACCGTGTACTTTAACTGTTTGCTCACATGCTGCGTAAATGGCCAAATTTTCAGAAATTCTGGCTTTTAGCCTTCCCCAAACATGTGAACCCTGACCACGAAAAACCAAAAGTGCCCATATGCTGTCAAAAACCACCTCTCCACTTAACTCCCTCCACTCCACAACACTCTCCACGCCAAACACACTTTCCCAGCCACGCTACCTCCATTCCCTCCATTCACCTGTAGTCATCACAAGCCGACACATCTCCCCATTCCCAATTTCCAATCCCTCTCCAGCAAGCCACAACTCTGCCCACACCATCCATCACCTCTCTCCACGCCATTCCACAAACTCACCCACTGCCTCCACCACCAAGCCAAACCTCGACCGACTCCATTTCCAATCTCCCACTCACGCACATCCAGTTTCCATTTCCACTCCTCCGCTCCATTTCATGAATCAAACCCAACCAAACCTCTCCCTCTCCACAAAACCTCCACGCAGCCGACTACCCTTTAGCCGGTCTTTGGATCCTCATTTTCTCTACTTGATTTTTTCTTGTTTCGCTCTCACAACAGGTAAATCGATGATACTTTAAACTTATAGGCTTTACATTGTTTAATATGGAGGTGTGGATTCGATTTTCTATGGATGTTGGTGAGTGTGAATGTTGAGTTTTTGTGGAGATTATAAACAATTTAGCATCGTTTGGGTTAGGTACTTCATGCTGAAAATTGTTGAAGTATTGAAAGGTGTTTGCTAAATTGTCTTATGACATACAAATTTGGAGATGGATAACTTGAATTGTGATAAAGATTATTTGCATATTGTGCTAGCATTTTATATAGCTTCATTTTATGATAATCATGCTTTGATGGATAAAATTTTTAGACTTACTAGCATATTGAGATATTAAAAAAGTTGCATTATTTGTGGAAATTTTGGATGAACTAAATTATGGAAAGGTGTTCATGTTGAGATGTTGAGGCTCTTGTGGATTATTACTCATAGTGAATGTTGGTTTCTGATGGAATATTATATATTGACATGATGAGGTTTTTGTGGATTATTCTTTACATTGAATATTGAGGTTTCTTGAGAATTACTATTACTTGCATTAAAATGTTGAGGTTTCTAGTGGGCAGAGGAATGTTATATATATATTGAGATGTTGAGGTTCTTCGATCATTTTTATAAGAGAATTTCATTGAAAGGATGTTTGCTCTTGTGATGACTTGATGTTGAAAGATTATGAAGTTGAGATTTTAAGAATGAAATAAGAGTGTTTGGTGTTCTTGTTGGATAATGACGTATTTGTTGCGATTTAAGTGTTTGATTGGATTTGACATTTACACTTATTCATGGTTAGTTTAAGAATGAAATATGCCCTTATTTTGAAATACTTTATTTTTATTCGATATGGCTAACTCGAAAAAAGTTTTATTTTATTTGACTTTTATCGCAGAATGTCATTTTTCGGAAGGAAGAGGAATAAGAGAGACGGAGCTTCATCCTCAAGGCAGGCAGAGTTGCCTCCTTACCGCCCACTGTTGAGAGACTCCACTACCACATTAGTATGCTCTACCCAATACCAGTTTGACCCTGAACAGATGATGAGGATGAAACAGTATCTCCAGCAGTTGGTGGTAGGGCACCAAGAGGTGCGCACAGATCTCCGGGACTTACGCGCAGCACAGGCTAATATTGGAGCTTTAGAGATGCGCGTGGACAGCATGGACCGATACATAAGATCATTTAGATATCATGGATCGTCGAGTCGCCCTGATCATGGGGACTTGACGATCCATGATATCTGGATGATCTTATGTACCGGTCCATGTTGTCCACGCGCATCTCTAAAGCTAGCGCATCTCTAAAGCTCCAAATCTGGATTCCATATTAGCCTGTGCTGCGCGTAAGTGCCGGAGATCTGTGCGCACCTCTTGGTGCCCTACCACCAACTGCTGGAGAAGAGTCCAGTCGATGCTTGTCATGCTAATAAAGGTTTGTCTTGAAGAGTCCGGAATCTCTCTCTGCTCGTCCGTCTCAAATGTTTGGATTCAATTAACTGAGCTGACATAACAAATTTATATTTCGAAAAAGTCAAGAAATAAAAATTAAACAATTCAAAAAACCAACCTTAGTTACCAAGGATTCAATATGCTTAACTGATTACAAAAATTTCAATGACCACTTCATATTATCGAACGTAACTAAAACCTAACAGTGCTAGGACCCCATGCACTCAAACCAAGAACTTTTTCCATAGACTTCTCTCGTTTCTTCATCAATGCAACCCTCACTTCATCCACAACAGCTGATGCTGATGAGTTGGCGTTTCTAGCTTGAGAAGATAACATCTTGGCTTCAGCAAACGACTTCAAATTGTTCTTTGCATATTGGTTTAATGATATAGTATAGTTCCATCTGCAAATTCCTTGGTCCTTAAGTGCCTCAACTGCTCCAATACTTGTTGCCACAATCCAAGCCTTTGCTGCATTCATTTTTTTTATGAAATGGTTTGTGATGTTCCGCAGAAACTTGAAAGTTTTCTTTGGTTGGTGTTTGTGTTTTCCTGACTGTGAATTGAGATTGTGTTGATTTAAAAAGGTGTTGGAGTGATGAGGTATTTATATATAGCAATATAGATGGTTTGGTTTAAAAAGCTGTGGGCAACTTTTTTTTTTCTTAACATAATAGGGAAGCAAAAATGCGGGAGAGAAACCACGGTTTCTTTGGATGATACTCAACAGACTACGGCTGGCTTTTGCACGCAGTTCTGTCGTTTTCTCGATTAAATAAATCAGTGTACTCTATTTTAATTCAGCAGTGCAGACACTAGATTCAAACTAAAGATGTGACATATACCGAGCACGTAAATCAATTAGCGTGAGACTGTTTTAGTTTAATCAAATATTTCGATTTCGAGTCTTGAGTACGTAACTGCGTTAAAACTCGGTTGAGAGAACTTTACCGCCTTGTAGTTCTACCTGACTTAACAAAAATTAAGTACTCAGAATAACTCGTGGTTAAAAAAAAAAACTAAAGATGTGACAAGTTTCGAAAAAGCTACTCACTGTTTGTTGGTCCGTACATGAGTAGAGGAAGTTACAGGGAGTTTTTACTGTGAATCCTCTCTTAATGAGGCAGAATTTTTTAATAATTTGGTTTAGCAAAAATAAATCTGAATTTTTATTTATTTAATAAAAAATAATTTTAATTTTATATAATCAATATAATTTTAATAAAATTAAAAAAAAAATTCATTGAGTCCCTTCAAAAATAAAACCTCATATTAAAATTTACTTAAATTTATAGGGAAGTGGAATAATATGTCCTACTTAGTTATATGTTTGACCACAATTTGTGAGAAGTTCAATTTTCTACATTCTTTATTCATGGAAGCCACTTACCTAAAATATTTGGATAAATTGTACTTATTTAAAGAATTTTTTTTATAATATTACCTTTAATTTTTTTTTTCATAAAATATTTAATTGTTTATTAATAAAGACAATTATATAAATATTAATTTAAATTTTAAAAATAATTTAATAAATATTATTTATTTCCTATAAATATAATTTAAACTAAATAATATTTATTATACTTTCTTAAATAAAACTTTTTAAAAAATAAATTTTTTGAAAAAATTGATGTTACCAATCAAGTGAGGCTTAAAGAGGTTCGTAGCCACCGAACCTATTTCGGAAAATCACTTCAAGCAATAATTAATGAGTCAATTCTCGTTCGGATTCAGAAAAATACAGTCAGTTTTGATCAATAGCACTAATTTTTTTTGGTTTCTAAATAAAATTTTATTTTAATATAAATATAATTAATATAAATAAATTAATTAGAATATCTTTTATATTAGAATTTGAAATGTTGAAAATATAATTTATAATAATATAAATTAGACTAAATTCTGAGAGACTAATAAATAATAGTTATATAAAAATTTAGTTATTTCTTTTAATTTTGTTGTTGGGATAACTACTCAAATTCTAGTTTGAGTAAAAGTGGGACTAAGTATCCCACATCCGTTACGAGTGAAAGTGTAAAGGGGTTTTTCTCTTATAAATAAGCTTTAGGCCTTAGTAGTTCAATATCACAAAACCTTAGTCTAGTTCATTAGAGAGATGTAATTAGGCTTTGGTCTTTTGTGAGAGGGATGTGGTTTTTATAGTTTTGTCTGTTCAAAAACTGTAACTATTGTGAAAGGGTTTTACACTTTTGTCCGTCCAAAAATTGTAACTTTTATTTAGTGGAGATCGTGGAGTAGGTTTATTGTTGAGAGACCAAACCACGTTAAAAATTCTTGTGTGTTCTTTATTCTTTTGTTGAGAGACCAAACCACGTTAAAAATTCTTGTGTGTTCTTTATTCTTTCTTTCTCTATTATTATTACTGTGTGTATTCTTATCACGTTTGGGTCCTAACAAGTGGTATCAGAGCTGAAGGTTTCAGTTCAAGAGAGGAGAATACAGAAAGAATAGAAGGATGTCGTCTTCGACAACATTAAGGTATGAGATTCCATTATTTGATGGAAACAACAACTTCACGCTATGGCAGAGCACGATTCAAGATTATTTGGTGCAGCAGGGTCTTGATATAGCTCTATTGGAGGAGAAGCCTAGCAGTTTGAAGTATGAAGATTGGGATACAATTCAGAAAAGAGCTGTCAGTACTATCAGGTTAGCACTTGCTTTCCAAATTAAAATTACTGTATTGAAGGAGACATCTCATAAAGTTTTGTGGGATAAATTGGAGAGCGCTTATGCGTGTAAGTCGTTAGCTAACCGTTTGTGTATGAAGATGAATTTGTATCAAATGTGTATAGATGAAGGAGGTAACATTCTTGACCACATTAATGAGTTTAATAGTTTACTTTGTCAACTGTTGAATATGAGTGAGAAAATTGAGGATGAAGAACAGGCTTTATTATTGTTAGCGTCACTACCAAGGTTTTTTAAACCGTTGATGCAAACGATTTTAGTTGGGAAGCATATTATTCATTTGAATGATGTGATAACTGTTTTAAAAGAGAATGACAGGTTGATGAGAGAAAGCGAGAGTAATCCTCAATTGTGTGTAGCAACAGATGATAGTGAAAGAGGGAGGAATCACAAGAAGAGTGGTTGCCGTAATGAAAGATTGAAATCTCGGCCGAGAGACTTGAGCACTGTTGAGTGCTATTACTGTAAGGAGACTGGTCACATGCAATTTATGTGCCCTCAGTTTAAGCAAGACTTGAAGAGTTTGTAGAGATTGATGAAGGGTAAGCATAAGAGTGGTGTGATTCTTCAGCGAATGTGGTTAGTGAATATGATGGTGATTTGCTTGTAGCTGTTGCAGATGATCTTGTTGAAGATCATGATAGTTGGATTTTAGATTGAGCTGCTAACATTCATATTTGTAGAAATAGAGTTTGTTTTGACAATTTGCAGGAAAGTGGAGATTTTGGTAGCATTACTGTTGGGAGCAATGAAAAATTGAAGATTGAAGGCAAGGGAAAAGTTCGCCTGAAGCTCAACAATGGTGTTGTCAAAACACTTACAGATGTGAATTTTGTACCAAGTGCAAGAACCAATATAATTTCTTTAGGTGATTTGGCTTTGAGAGGGTACAAATATGTTGGTGATGGAATTAACTGTAATGTGTTCAAAGGTGATGACTTGATACTGCAAGGGAGGAAGAGAGAGAAGAATATCTATTACTTAGATGGGTGTTCCTTAAAGAATAAAAGCAGTAGAATAGAGAAGAAAAAGACTGACAAGAGAGTTCAGTTTTTGGAGATTGTTGAGATTTGTGGGAATTTGAGTGGAGGGAGGTTTTGTTGGGATAACTACTCAAATTCTAGTTTGAGTAAAAGTGAGACTAAGTATTCGAAATTGTAAAGAGGTTCTCCCTTTATAAATAGGCTTTAGGCCTTAATAGTTAAGTATCACCAAATTCTAATCTAGTTCATCAGAGAGGTGTAATTAGGCTTTGATCTTTTGTGAGAGGGAGAGAGTTTTTATAGTTTTGTCCGTTCAAAAACTGTAACCGTTGTGAGAGAGTTTTACAATTGTGTTCGTCCAAAAATATTAGTGGAGATCGTGGAGTAGGTTTATTGTTGAGAGACCGAACCACGTTAAAAATTCTTGTGTGTTCTTTATTATTTCTTTCTCTATTATTATTACTGTGGGTATTCTTGTTAAGTTTAAATAAATTAATTAAAATAGCTTTTATATTAGAATTTGAATTGTTGAAAATATAATTTATTATAATATAAATTAGACTAAATTCTTAGAGACTAATAAATAATAGTAATATAAAAATTTAGTTATTTCTTTCAATTTTGTAAAATAATAAATATTGTGCGACAAGTTAATTTTATAAAGTAATTGTTATTCAAAGATGAAGGACATATATTGAGAAAAAAAAATTCAATTATTCTTACTTATTAACTTACAATACAAGAAAATTCTTCTGTCGAAAAATAATTTATCGGTAATTTTCGGCAAATTCCATCTGACAGAATATTTTCATGCGGAAACTGTCACAAAAAAAGGTTGGTGGCCGTAAAAAAAACATGTTGCCAAAAAAAGACGTAAAAAATTTCTATGAAATTCGTCTCAAATAAAATTTATAAAATATTGCTGAAAATTGTAACGTGCTGACTCTTTCACTGTACTGATGTGGCAAGTGATGATGTGTTTGTAGATCATTTTTTTTTGAAACCATGTGTCCGTAGATCATATGCAAAATGTGTATATGACATGTGACTCAATTATTTGATGCCTTGGCCATTTATCCATTTATTTCTGTCATTTTCACTTAATGAAAACATTTTGATGATCTCTCTCTTTCTCTCATCCTCTTTAATTCCGTATCTTTCTAATTCCGATTACATATCACGCTTGATCTCCATTTCTAGACACTCATA